>JAYKQN010000018.1:3700000-3935000 GCA_036785175.1 Eupleurogrammus muticus
ACAATTTGTCCAAAATCCAAACAGTCTGCTGGTTAGGCTCAGACCTGATGATCATGAATGAATTCTGATTACATAAGAAGTGGGTAAGAAGAGTAGAGAGAGAGGGATATGATCAACGATTCTTACACTCATTGATTCCTGATCTCATTTGCCTTACATATAAATATAAAAGAATATGGACCATTACTACTGACTTGTATTATTACTTTTAGTACCATTGTTTTGAATATGCTAAGGCTCAAACCTACAAGTTGCATGGGGGAAGAAGATAGGACCAGATTTGTATGGTAGTGAACTGTTTTTAATGTCCCTTCCAGAAATAATTCTCTGAAAATGTACTGTTCATTGCCCCTCATCAGTGAATGGGATTTTCGTGCATGAGCCTGAACGAGAAAACACAGACGACGAAAGCCTTTCTGGTGCTGACTTGGTAAGAAGGAAAAGATCTAATGATGTAAGGTGTGTTTAGGTCAGATTTGGGTCAATACCAAAGGAAGCTTGAACCTAGAATTTGTTTTAACTGTCATCTGTATGGTTCTGAATGATAATGGTGATGATCTTATTCTGATGCCCGAACAGCCCTTGGAATTCACTAGTCTGACTGGAGGATTTTCCAACTCGTTTATTTAAGGTTTGTAGAGAATCAAGAATATACAATAGTTTCCAAATATCAACGTGTCTCTCTATGAAAGTAATTCAATTCTAAAAGATGGCATCACTGTTTTCTAAAATCCAAGGTCAAGTAAAAAGAAACAAAGATATTAATTTAACTATCATCTAAGACACAGAAGAATGTATCCGCCGATAACGTAATAAATTAACCCTCTCTAAAATGTAATAGGCCAATAAAATGATAAACTATACCATAATAACTTCGTATGGGCTAGTTATTACATTATTGGCTATGTTAAAAAAACTGTTTTTGCAATGTAATAGGCTGCCAATAATATAAGTTATTACATTATTGTCCAAAAAGTTATTAACTTATCGGTTTAGAACTTGTATTATTATGTCCTTGGCCTTTTACATTTTAAAAAGGGCAAATTTAAATATATTATCAGCTGCAAAGAAAAAGACCTAAATTGTTAAGTTAATATCAGTTGACAGTTGTTTTCTGTCAATTAACAGGCCCCACACACTCATCCCCAATAAACTTCAATTAATCTTGAACAAAAATGTGTTCAATTCAGTTAAAAAAAATCACTTTTACAGGATAAATGTTTGTCACTTAAATGACTCCAACACACGGAAAAACATCAAAAACACAGCAACTCCTTAATTATTACATTTCTACGTGTAATATTAAATAAGTTTATCCAAAACTCTAAAGTTAAAATCTGAAGTGCCAGTTCAGCGTATTATGTGATTTTATGATCCATATTTTTACCTTAAGGTAATTATTTACTCTGTAAACATCATAGCAACTGACAGGAAAATTAAGGTCGAACTATGTTGAACAATAAGATCCTTATCTCTTCTTCACTAGACATAAAGCAGCAGACAACACAACATCTGCTGCTGAGAATTCTATACCATCTGAAAACAGTCCATCTCAGTATTAACTTGTCTACACTGCATAATTACACTCAGTGGTGCTGCGTCGCCTTAGAATATAACAAATGAAGTCTGTATTACATCTGCCACCCATCTCAGATGTCTTACTTAAGTCATTTTCCCCTCGTCTCTCATAAGCATGGCTAATAAAATGTAAAGATGGGAGATAACAGGCCACTGACTGAGTTTTATTAAGAACATAATGGCAATATCATTGTAGTAATGATACTAAGACACTAAGACGAAGGGTGGGCCAGCGTGCGGAAGCCAGTGTGACATCACAGGGAAAAGTGTGCTCTGCTCGCCTTATTTCATTACTGGTGGATCTTCCTTATTAGGGACAAAGGGGGCGAAATGCGTCGCCTTTGATAAAGCGAAAGCAATTTCAACAGCTGCTACAGGACCAAATTACAGTTGTACATCACGCTGCTGCTGCTCCGCCGATTCCTCAACTTCTCCTCAGTCTCCGGTCCTGTGGTCCACTTCTGTCTGCGTGATGTTGATCTTCATGTTGGCAGAAAGAAGCAGAAAGTGTGAAGTAGAAGGGGCCGCAGCAGCCAATCAAACAGCAGACAACAGCCCCATCTAGAGGTCCTAACTTTCATTTAATTTATACTAGAGAAAAATGTTGAAATAGCTTTAGAATAAAGGTTCCTCAACAAATTGCAGATTTATTCAAATATTAGTTAGATAAAAATTTTTGGTTTCTCAGCACATGATAAACCACTTTACACATGATGGTTTTGCTGCTACAAAAGTGTAATAAATCCTTTTTTTTTTAAACTGTGAGCATTGATAGAAGCAGAAACAAATCCCAACATCTCATTCCCTCAAGTGCAAATTCTGATTCAAGGTCATTTTTTCTGAATTGGCTCATGACTTTTTGAAACTTTACGATTTCTATTTATGTTGGCGATTATGATATTTGTGTGTTTTAATACTTCACTTGACTGATGACTTTTGTTGAATGTTTTTTTCAAGAGTTTGTATCACAAGAGGAAAATGTTGAAATAAGTTTAAGATAAAGGTTTATCAAAAAATGGTATATTTAATCAAGCATTAGTGAAGGATTAGATAACTGTCAGGTTTTGCAGCACTATCATTTAAGCTAATACACTTTAAACATGTTGGTTCTGCTGCTACAAAAAACACAATAAACATCTTTTTTAAACATTGAGCAGCAGAAACAAATTCCAACAAGCTCCTTCTCTCATGTGCAAATTCAGATTCGAATTAATTTTGCATGTAGATCTTTTCTGAACTAGCTCATGACTATGTGGCCCTGAATCACTAGAGGAAAATGCTGAAATAAGTTAAGGACAAATTTTTATTAGCCAATCATGTATTTAATCAAACATTAGAAGATTGGATAACTGTCAGGTTTTGCAGCACTGCCTTGCATGATAAGGCACCTAAACATGTTGGTTTTGCACTAATCTTTATAAAGTGAACAATAATATAAGCAGAAACAAATCACAACATCTGATTCTCTCATGTGCAAATTCTCATCCAAGGTGTTTTTGTACATAGATCATTTCTGTATTGACTCATGACTAAGATAACTATTTTGTGTCTTGGATGATAAGACACTACTCATGCTGGTTGTCCTTCTATAAAAGCACAATACATTTGTACAACTGTAAGCATTGCTATAACCAGATTATAACCTGATTCTGATTCAAATTCTTTTTTTTTTATCTTTTTTGTGTTGGCTCATGACTTTTTGACATTTTACAGTTACCATTTATGTTGGTGACTATATTTAGTATATTTGTGTGTTTAATATTTCACTTGTAGATGTTCTTACTGTAAATGCAAATATATCTTTATAAAAGTTACTATAGTTATCTATAGGCATCTGTCTGCTGCTGTGACACTATAATTTCCCCCTTGGAGGATCAATAAAATTTATTTGAGCCTATAGACATTAAAAGGACCATAAAGATTACAATATAATAGTTTGAGTAACTTCAGTGTCTCATAGATTATATCCAACATGAGCGGCTCTGCACTAAAGCCAAACGACCTCCAAAGCATCATAAACACGACCTCTCCTCAGAATATGAAGTGACTTCCACATCAACAAACCATCAGGTTGACAGGCCTAACCTATCTGCCATTAGCCCGTCCAGATATCACACTTTGCTTTAATTCTCCATCTTTCAGAGTGTCACACTTTATATTCCTTGGCATGGGTAGGCTACATGCGGATGCATAATTTATCTCAAATTAGCGCCTATTTGAGTAAGCATCAAAGCAAGGCGGCTAAGGTTGGAGGAGAGCTTAAGGAACCGCAGGGAAACCATCGCCAGGATTAATGTGGGAGATTTTTATAAGAAATTACTGGTTTAATGAAGTGGATAAAAAAGCTGTCAGTGTTTTATTGCATCTAAATTGTGTGGAAGTGGTGTTTAGCTGTCTCGCCTACTCCCCACATAATGGGTCGTGACAGTAGCTGTGAGGCTTATTTAACTTAACTGGTGAATAACTTGCACGGGGAAGCCATTCAGCGAGTTGTTTCCAAACACATTGAGGCCTAAAACCTTCACACTCATCATAATGCTACGTGAACAGTAAACCTAACACTTAACAGACCATGTAGTTATGTATTCTAAATTCATTCTGAGCAAAATAATAATGGTGGAAAATGTCATTTAATCTGCTGAATTAAATAAAATATTTGTGTAAATCAGATGTGAGCTAAAACATGTTTTATCAATACTCCATTTAACCCTGTTTTTATGCTTGCACTTCAGCTTAAATAAATGGTGATTATAGAAGCTGCTGACATTTGCGCTCCTGTTTTAATATGCATGTTTACTGTAAATTTAACAAGCACAAAAACAGTTATTGGGCATAGAGAGGGAGCAGAAATGGAAATCAATGCACTGAGGAAAGAGCTGAACAGTCCTACAGTGCCATCTTCTGTTCATTTAAAGCTTCATTAAGTTAGACCAGGGGTGTCAAACAAGAGGGCCACAGGCCAAAACTGGCCGCTAAACTGTCGACTGTATAAAGTGAAACAAAAAAATGCACCAGGTCCTCTTTGTTCACAGAAATGAGAAGTTTGTGAGAAACTTTCAGAGCTCGAGATAAAATATTTAGTTTGGATTTGTAAAAGGTTCGAGAAGAGAGGAGATAACTTCACCTGCTGATTAAAACATTAGATAGGTAAGGGCACTGAGAAAATGAAAACCTCAGCAATTCTTATACCAAAACTTTAAGTTCAACAATCCCAGTTGAATGAATTAAGTCCTAAAAAGTGAAAATACCTTGTATTTTGAGAATTTTGAGTCAAATATTTAGCAGAATTATTGTAATTTGGAAGCCAATATATTTTTTTTCCTTTCCAAATATAACTAGAGATAAAAAGTCCAAAAAATAAATCAAAAAGGGAAGATTTTAAAAAGTCCAAACAATTTGAACCAGTTTCAAGAAAAGATGAAATTGACCAACCTAAAAAAATAAATAAAAAAATTGAAACTATCGAGAGAGAATCACAATATATAATTCTACTCAATTTTGGGGTAAATGTACCAAAAGTACTTTCACTTGTCGATTTAATTAATTATGGAGTAATTCTGACATATTGTTGAAATTGCTTATGTCTCCCATTTAGTAAATTGAAGGTAATTTATAATGTAAATATATTATTCTGTACTTCTCTACATAAGAAATTTGCAGTTATTCATACTTAAATATTTAAGTCCAAGCCACTTGCGATCAAATTGCAAATTCTGAAAGTGACAACTGAAAATAAATTTAATTGATGACAGTTATATTTTACAAGTTTCTTCTCTCAGAGAAAAAATTTCTCTTTTATGGATATTTTAAAAACTCTAGATAATCAAAAGATGTCTTGGCCTATGTAGGGAGTCACAAGATGCAGTCACAATAATTACAATATCAATAACAAAAATTTAAATTTTTATTTATTTCACACAGTATAGCGTCACAATACATGAAATCAATCATCCATCACGGTTCTGAATGTGCAAGTGTTTATTTTTAGGTGATAATGACTAGGTTGAGATCGTTCCCATGTGCGCAAAGCAGGTAAATGAGGAAAAAGGGAGAAATCTCACAAATCTGGAACATAGACTGATGTAAAACAGCTGCATTTTTATTTTGTGAAATTGTCCCCTAAAAATAAAAAAAAGTTGCAAAACCTGTTTCTCGGGAAACAGAGAAAATCAGTTTTCCCACATCTCACCAGTGACATAAAGATGCAAGCATGAGCACCTCACAATTATAACAGCGAAAGTAATGAAGTTTGGTCTTTGTCTCCTTGTTTAATTTTCCTTTGTTAAGTTCACTTTCAAGTTCTCACCTTTAAATATGAAGAGCAGTGTTACGGCTGAGAACGACAAGTTGACATCACATCCATGTATGCATGCTTGGAATGAGAATATCTTGTAACTATGAATCCTGCTGAACAGAGCCAAACGAAATACAAAACAAAGGTTCATCTTTTTGAGCAGGACTGTAATTGTAGGTGGAAAAACATGCACGTATTAACCAGTTCATATCATAAAATCTCTTAAAAAACTAATCTGGGGCTTGGATCCCTCACATCAGTCTTTCACCTCATCCAGACCTTGTCAAATTGTTTCTCAGAGGGCAACAAATAACAGTTGTAATCATGACAATTTTATTGTTTTAACACTTTCTGAATCATTTAAATCATTATGGCAGTGCGTTTGCAAAAGAATTTTTCCAAATCTCTGGCCAAACTTCTCTTTATCGGAGTCGATCATAACTTTTACTTTAAGCGTGAATGCACAATTTAGTTGCATTCACTCATTGGAAAAGGAGTTTAATTTGTTTTGTTATAGAGGAGCACACACACACACACACACACACACACACACACTATGGACAGCATAATCCCTTTTTAGTCTGCACACCATGTTTTCCCTTCACAAATGAAACCAAACAGCGAGTTCTGGGCAGCATTCAGGTAGGGTGAGGTGAGTGGTGAGAGAAAGCTCGCAGCGTTGCAGACAAGCTTCATCTACATAAGGCCATCTTTGAACATTTGTGGGTTAGGGCTGGTAGTTCATATCCACCAGCTTTTTTTTTTTTTATTATTATTTATTTTTAAATCCCCCTCATCAGCACAGAAGTGGTCGTGGCGGGTTCAGGGTTCATCACTGGACAGAATCCTGCAATCACTGGACAGAATCCTGCAAACTGAAATCACAGCCTGTCGAGGTCACAACAAATGTTTCCCACATTGTTCATATGGAGAAGTCAATCAGCAGCTAATCATGGCAGCCTCTGAACGCTACAGAAAATCCAACCAAAGGTCCAGGTGCAGGTCTACTCTCTGGAGAAGCCGCTCCAGTGCTGCTCCCACACTCTCAGCACAAAGCTGTCGCTCAAGTGTTTCAGGTGCTGGGAGCAAAGGGTTGAGTTTGTTGCTGTGGTGAGTTCCATGTTAGTGGTCTCACCTCTACAGGCTCCCTGGTCCTGCGCTGTCTTCCCTTCCCTCCATCCTCTTTGTATTATTCTTTTGTCTTTTATTTTTGTCAGTGTCTAGACGGTGTTGCGCGGCGTGCCGTTGAGGGAGACAGCCTTGGTGCAGGGCGAGCCCACCGCCAGAGAGCCTGCCGGACGCTGGGCGGACACGCCCACTTCGAACACTTCATGAATGGCCTTCCGGAAACAGTGGAAGTTGTAGTCTATCAATCCTGAAGAGGCAAAAAGGACAATAGATCAGGATGTTTTTTTTCCTTTTGATTCTTGACACTGTTGTGTATATAAAATATATAAATATTTATAATGTATTTCTCTTCATAAAATGGAAGAGAAATTTGTAGTTCTACATATTTAAGTTTTTAAAGGTCCAAACCATTTAAGATTAAACTGCTCTATTTGTCCCCTTAAGTCAGTGGTTCTCATATAGTGTGGCACACGAGGCTCTGTCAAGTGGGCAACACAGATAAAAAACAGAATTTTTCAATTTTATGTCATTTATTTTTTCAGTATCCTATGGTTTGACATGGTCAGTCAAAAATGTTTATAGTTTAATTAGGGTTTTAATTTTTTAACTTCAGATGCACTTTAAATCGTAAATAAAGCTATTCTTTGTTGTAAGTTAGTCCATATTTCTTTTTTTAATCTCTGATACGTTAATAAGGATACAGTGTTATACAGAGATGTACTTATAACAATTTTATATACAAATTATATATTTATAAATACACAGGGGGCGCAAGATTTTTTCTTCTTCCATAGGAGGGGCACGACAGAAAATAAGCACTGCCTTAACTAAACTGAATTGACTCTGCAGTTAGATGATAATAAATTTAAGAAAGAAATAAGAAATTTATTCTCTCACAAAAACAGACTGATTTAGACAGATGTTTTGGCCGGTGAAATAAGTTGCTTATAGCATGTTGCATTGGCGATTATCAATTATGTTATTAATAATAACAAAATTTCGAATCATTTATTTCACACAGTACAGCATAACAATACATGAAATGGACCCTCCATCACAAAGATGTGCAGTTTTTTTTTTTATAAGGATATAGATTACCGGCATGAAACTCATTTTCTTCACGGGCCACATTGGCATTCTGGTTTCCCTCAAAGGGCCGATTTCAAAAATCTGATAAATACTTCTACTGGTTATCATGTCCTGACTACATAATATTTAATTTAAAAAAAAACTAAAAAAAAACAAAGAATATAGTGTCTATAAGTTGTGACATCTGCTCAGTAAATTACAATTTACAGACAGCATGAACTAGAAAAGAAGTGATTGAAGAATCTGCGGAAATTGTATAATCATGTTCATGCTCCAAACTTTCTAAGATTAGATTTCATGCTTTTATTCAATATGTTAACATCCATTAGAAGCCAAGATATCCTGGGGACATCACATCCAAATATGTGTATAAAAAAACACAAAAAAATGCAAAATCCATCCAGTATATTTATAAACCCATGATGTTAATTTGTTGTTGAGATGGTCAGAGACAAGGATTGAGTGTGCAAGCTATAGTTGGTTTTATGGTAGTATTAAAATACACTTGCTGCATATCTAGAGTGAGATGAAAGATAATATGAAGACATCCGCCCCAAGGCCACAAGACAATGGCTGAATTAAGCAGAATAACTTCAGACTTGTGTGGCAGCTTGTACCTTTTCGCTCAAAGCTCTCTTCCCTCAAGATGCAGACCAGGGCCAGGAACTTGGTGACCTCCTTCAGGTACAGCACTGTGGTGTTGTTGAGCTTGATGATGGCCATGGACTCCTTGTCGTAAGCGCTGCCGCTGCCATCCTCCCTAAGACTAACAGCACACAAATACCACCGGGTGAAAATGGAAAATAATTGCAGCCTAATGATGAGGTCGTTAATTAAGCGAGTGCATGCATAAATTAAGCTGGAAGAGGGAAAGGCCTTCCCAGACAACACAAAGGTGAATGTGTGTCGCAAAGCATAAAGAAATTACAGGTGATTCAGGTAAATCTGTTTTCTATGTTAAATATGCAAATTTATACAGAAAGTTCATTCAAAACCTACTCTATAGGTATTCTGGACTAAGTTTTCACTCAGTGAGTTAAATGTTTTATCTGAATAACAGGTGTAGCAGAAACAGTCTTAAGACTTCTGACTTCTCTGCTACATTAATTTACTAAAACAAGTAAAGAAAGACTCACCCATAGATGCAGGAGACGTCAATAACCACGTCGATCATGTCACAGCACAGCTCGTATGACTGCATGTCCACAGGGGAGCTGTCTGTGGCGATGTAGATCTTACTGACCACGTCAAACAAAAACGCCTTCTCTATCCCTGAATTCTGTCAGAAAGAAAAGTGGGAAGGAAGAAAGAGAGAAAAGAAAAAATGTTATCAATGAATTATAATGTGGGAAATAGTGGCCTCATTTCAATTTAAGGCAGGAACTCTCCTTCCTAGAGGGGTTAGGGTTAGAACATTTTGAAAATTGTACAATTTAAATTCAGCAGTCTGGTGTGACCTTAGAGCAAAGAATCTATAAATTATCAATGATCCCTATTAATGCAAATCAGCCTTCATATTGAGCTACTCACCAATAACATTTGTATCTGTTCTAAATATACCTTGAAGGCATATTTTTCACATTTTATCTTGATTTTCATTTATAATTGTGTACTTGAAGTTGTACAAATACATGTGTATATTTGTTTGATATGTGTGTGTGTTAGACTAACTTCTGAGGATACTGAAAATGCAGTACTGTCAACCGTAAAGTGGAATATGTGCTGCAAAAGACTCAAAACACAGAAGTCACTGTCATGTTCTAAGGCTGCTGTCTACTTACAGAAATGAAGATGTTGAGGAGGTTCTCCAGCGTGGGGAGCTGAGGAATGAGTTTCTGCACCACTTTGCTGAAGGCCTCGAAGATGGAGTGGTCATAAATACTTGTTAAGTAAAAGCTGAAAGAGAAAACAAAAAGGGAAGTGAATGAGCGATACTTCTCACTTCCCTAAAAACGCAGATGAAAGCAGGTAAAAATACAGACAGTTAGGAGATGATGTGACAAAGACACTGGAGTGTAGATAAGAGATTATGATTGAAAAAAGAAAAACGGCATTAAAACAACAACTGATGATGCAAAACTTGCAGTCGTTGGTCACCTATTTATACAAATGAATAAAGTGAAATGGAACCAACCAGTGGTAGGGGGGCTAGCATTAGAGAAACTACAAAATCATAAAGCAAATTCAAATTAAAATTAGCAAACTGAGGTGATTTGAGAGTGAAATAAAAAAAATAGATAAATTACCAATTAATAACAGACATATTTGTTTCCATCACTTAACAGAGGCAGCAATTTGTGACAGGAGATTAATTCCTTCCTGACAAAAAAGTTTCTCAGCAAAAGTGGGAAAAATATGGCAACTTACTCACTATTACTAAGTTCTTTTAATAAACCAGTAGGACTACTGCATATCTTATATTTTTCAAAAGTCAGATTATAGTACTGTAGTCAATCGTCTCACAGCTTTTTTTTCCTGCATATTTTACAGAGAAAACGGGCAGCAGATTTAAAAATCAGTGTTTATTTGTAACCGAGACTCAGCAGTTAATTGAAATGCGGCTATTATTTGGTCATTTACAGCATAGGTCTGTGTTCATGATGAGTACGGCTCTATTATTATATTTGTTTTGTTGTGTGAAGCATTTTTTATTTTGCATAAAACCTATACAAATTTATATATTTTTTATTTTAGTGCCATATTCTATAGCCAACACATACAGGAGAAGCTCAAATTTACAAAACATAATGAAGAAATGACCGAACGATGCCACAAACGAGCCACAGGACAGAGTATAAAAATGCTCCCTTTTCTCCAGTATATATCTAGGACGGCTGGGCCTGTCTAGATGGAGTAAACAACAATCACACCCCACATAAAACACTGAGTTGCTCTGCCAACATGGAACCAACACAAACCGCAAAGCTGCTGCAGAGCTGCCTGGACTCAGCCTGTTTAATGTGGAACATCACACACACAAGCCTTCAAGAGGGAAGCAATTAAAGCTCCTTTTTATGTTTGATTCATTCATCAGTTAATCACCTGGTCTATAAAATATCTGAAAGTAATTTGGAATTCAAACTTCTGGAGCTCAAACTGTCTTCTTGATTGTCTTATTGAATGTGAATTTGAGAGTAGCGTGAAATTCTATTGAGGTTCTAGGCCTGAAAATAATTTAAAAAAAATATTTTATATATATATATATATATATATATATATATATATAACAAATAAACCAAATTAGTTGAGGTCATAACTTGGGAAAATGGATTGCCAATGAAGTACAGATACAAAATATTGGGGTGAAAAGTGAGAGAATATGCCTTACTTTTGCATGAAATTTAGCCAAAATTATGTAGAATCATCTAGCCGATACACACCGCTAATAATTTATAATTAGAAAAAAAGGTTATAAATTATATTTGCAATATATTGCATAACAATACTCAACATTAACAACACATTAAACATATGATTACTATAATATGGTAGTAATTTCATATCGAGGCACATCTGATGATAACTTACAGATAAAAATTATTACTATTGATATAGTAAAGTTGACAAACAAATCATTTACATATCAAACTTAAAGTTTGGCCTATTTGTTTAACAAATGATAAAGTATAGATCAATAAATGTAGATCTTTGCCTAGTTTCTACATCGCGGGTCTGTCAGACTCCAGTATTTGACGCACAGGTCATGAGTTTGTTCCTCAGAGAGGAATCTGACACCAACGCAAAAAGGAATGTGATGCTTCACTGACAAGACAAACACATAAAAGAAACATCTTTTTATAAGGACAGAGCAAGTAAACAGTTCTCATCTCTTAAATAAACATTTTATTAACAGCATCTTTTTGGCTGGAATGAACTCTCTACTCATAATGTTTATTTTTTTTATTGTTAAAATGCCTTTCATGTCACTTTTACTTGTGCCACAATGATGAGCTTTAACTCTTAGGCTCCTTATGGAACTTTAATTAAAGGAAAAAAAAAGTACATTTGCCTTATAAAATAATGCAATTAAACAGTAAACAAAATTACTGGTCGTGTTTGTGAATGCAATACTGTTTAACTTTCATTGTCAACACACTGTTGATTCAGGGGAGGGTGTGACAGGCATCCTCCAGGTCATTTAAGCACAAAGACAAAGAACTGCTATGAAAAATACACAATAAATGTTCTTAATTTAGCGACTGCAGTTACTCATTACATCTACTTCCTTGTATGTGCAACAACTTCTTCTCTTCAGTTTGGGGAAGCTGCTTCAAGTAATCAAACAGAGGAAACAAAGGAAACAAAGTCACCTTCATAACACCTGCATCGTAAGATGAGCAGTGTTAGAATTATCTAATTCATTATAAAAATTATGAGGATAAACAAGTACAATAAAACACACACTGCTGTAATATGTAGATAAAAGAGGGAATAATCACTGTAATGATTCTAACAATTGAGGAAGTGATTGAAGTTCTGTAATATTCAAACAGTAGAGTTAGTGCGTTTCAGACTGAACATGGAAAAGCTTTTTCCACACAAATCTGAGGAGATAAGCTGCTATATGGAGGATATCTGCAGCATTATAGTCAGCAGGTAACACAATGTTGTTTTGTGGTTCAAATTACAGCTTGTGTGCAGCTTTATGTCTGATGAGTTGTGTTTCTTTTTTTATACATGGTCTAAATTTATACAAAAACAAAAGTGTGGATGTATCAAGTAGTTGATTTGATTCTGTGACAAAGTTTGACTAGGAGCATTCAACCTTTTTGTTGCCGTGTTTGTTTAATTAATTTTATATTATAAAGTTCTCTAT
Organism: Eupleurogrammus muticus; assembly: GCA_036785175.1. Classification (NCBI taxonomy): domain Eukaryota; kingdom Metazoa; phylum Chordata; class Actinopteri; order Scombriformes; family Trichiuridae; genus Eupleurogrammus; species Eupleurogrammus muticus. The sequence continues at coordinate 3,712,906 of JAYKQN010000018.1, forward strand.
ATGAAACCCTGCAAAATATATATTTATTATACTTATATGTTTGTCAGATATATTTTATTATAAAATGCTGCTTGCATCACTTTCATACCATATCATTAGAAATGATAATGACAGTATGATTAAAACATGCACAGATAACAGCTGCCACCAGAAATTAAAATTAACTAGATCCACTAAAATCTATTAAATAAAACAGATAAAAACATGTATTTTCACTGCAGATATAAAAGCAAAATCTAGTAAATGTCAGGTAGGTGTGTGTGTGTGTGTGTGTGTGTGTGTGTGTGTGTGTGTGTGTGTGTGTGTGCGTGTGCGTGTGTGCGTGTGCGTGTGTACCTGAGATGCAACTTCTCTAAACTAGCGTCTGCCAGGTCGTCATTGGCTCTCTGGTGGATGTCCCTCTGGGTCTCGATCTTGTGATCGTCTGACAGACCATCGACTTTGTGGATAAAAACCTCAAAGTTGATCTCAGGGTTGACGCGGTACGCTCGCGTCACGGTGAGGTGGAGCCGACCTAGCGCCTCCACATAATCATCCTGGAACAGAGAAAGCACACATGTACATACTGTAAATGACCAAATAATAGCCAGACTGTTTATTTTGATCATTTAGCAGGTCAGATCTTTATCTGAGACAAGGCAGCAAATTTTGTTGAGAGTAATTCCTTCCTGAAAAAATATTGCTCAGCAAAATTGGAAAAATATGGTCATTGACTAAAATTCTTTTATTGAACCAGTGTGACTACCATTTAACTTACATTTTTCAAAATCCCTTTACAGTACTGTAGTTAAACATCTCTTGGCTGCTTCTCCAGACGATGAGTTCAATGATATTAACATTGTAAGCATTGAAGGTTAGTGCATCCAATGTAAATTCAATAAAAAATAATTTAAGAAAAAAACATTACTGTACACATCAGTTTAAAGAAACCTGCCCAAATAAACTTTGAATAAACCATTATAAAAAGTAAATAAAATAAAATATTTAGCAAAGCCAAATACAAAATAAATTTGAATAACTATACAACAGATAAATCATTTGGATAAACTATTAGGAAAATCAAGACAACGAAGCATCAGATACCAAAAACATTCGAGAGTCAAGTTGAAAGGTCATTTTTAAGATATTGCTCTAGGACAGTCTAAGATATGCATACTCAATTGTTTTAAAGCAGGTATGAATTTTGTAGCTTACATTACTTCTTAAAAGCATTTAGGGTTATGCGAGTTGCTCTGGAATAAAAGCTGCTGCATGCAATTGTCTCTTATCCAGGCAGCTCGAGCTGTTTATCATTCAGAAGGTTCAGCTTCGACTGAAGTAAAGTTTTTAAATCTACTGAGTCATCTACATGAGAGGCCATAAAAATATTTTGTCTCCGTCACTGTGCTAAAAACATACTTGTAATCTCAAACTGTTTTCACAGCAGCTGAAAAAATAATTCTAACCCCTTGTAAATGTTAAAATGTTTTTATCTGGTTTATCGAAAGGATTTTAATATGTTATTGAATCATACATTTTAAATTAATTCTATAATGTGCCACCCTAACTAATTTAACTCAAGGAAAATATTTGGTTTGGTGAATTGTCTGAAAGTTAAATTTAGCGAAGGTTAAGACACAGAATAATAGCAAAAGGTTTAAATTAGATTGGATTTAATTTAAATATGTAGGAATTAAATTATTGCATTGATGGAATCTACAATTTATATTAGTACCAAAGATAGTATTTACATCTTAATATTTTTTAGGTAGAAATCTCTTGGAAATTTAAAATCAATTCTACTTGACATAATTATTCTGCAGGTACATAAGTCATAGTCAATTTTTAAAAAACATTAGTATCATTACAGTTAGATAAATACTTGCAACCACTTGATATAACAAAGAAAGTAAATTCAACAAATAAATTTTTAGTGTGGATCTTGGTCTTTTAATTTCTAGTTGAAGCTGTTATCTGTGCATGTGTTAGTCATACTGTCATTATTATGAAGTACAATCAAAATATAAGTATAAAAAATCTATCTAGAGTTGGATGATTTCATTTTGTGCAACCATTTGACAAAATAAAATGAAGGATTTTCAACAAAACAATTTTTCCAGTGCTGCTGGAGCAACACAGATCCACTCTGTGTATAAATAAAGTGTGTTCTTCACCTGAGCATCGATGACAAATATCAAGGCGCCGGTTCCTCTGAAGATCATCTCATAGTCAAAGGTGGGGTCAAAGAAGTCCACCTGGCCAGGGAAGTCCCAGATCTGGAAGTTGACGAAAGAGCTGCTGGAAATGTCGTCCTTGTAGATCTTGTTCGTGCTCTCCAAGAACAGCGTCTCGTTGGGAGACATTTTGTGGAAAACTACCTGAAATCAGAATTGTATAGATCATTCAGTAGAATGAAAACAGATTGATTGATAGAAACCATGTTTTGCGCTAAACTGGGCTCATGTGATGCATTTTTTTAATTATTATTTATTTTTTATAAAAGTCCAGTTTGGTGAAGGAGGTTATGAACTACTTTTCAGACTGAAAAATCGCATATTGTAGAAATTTTAATAGCTTTTTAAATGAGATGTTAGATCAATACTGTCCCATGTGTCAACAATCTCAGTCAAAGTGCTTTAAAATAATCCGTGAGGAATACTGTGCTGTGACGTTGTGATGTCACAACTATACAGACAGACAGACAGACAGACAGACAGACAGAGAAGGAGCAGATGTCACCTTAATAACTTAAATGTGGTAATTATACTATATAAAAATAACATACTTAAAAATAGCATATTCAGCACAATACTGCTCCAAACTGTTTAATACTTAAAAACACTACTGTAATAGAATAGAGACATTTTAAATAGATATGTGCATTATGTTTTAGATATTTGATTTTGTTTCCACAATTTGACATTTTGAGTTTCATGTTGAAATAATTTTGCACAGATTGAAAAGTTATAAGATGCAAACTAAAAGCCTCTTCTTAATGCTCATTCTAACTCTACAAACTGATCTGATATATATCCAGTTTGTGGCCGTTTTTAATGGGTGTTAAAATGGCTCAGATTCACACATTTTGTTAAACATTCTCTTAATCTTTTACTGCGCTTCCATTTGTTTTACTTTATTTTATATAGTTTTGGCTTAGTTTTTCTACATTGCTTTTAATCTGTTCATTTTATGTAAACTTCTATGTGGATGATGTGAAGCACATAACTGCAAATATATAAGACGGTGCTACATAAATGAAGTTTATTAGGATTAAGTTACAAAACAGTGAAGTGTATATGTTGTTAATAATGAAATAATAGATTGACTTTAAAAGGAAAAACACCACATAAATCCATAGTCAGAGCTTGCCTGTGAATGTTCTGCTTCCCTTTTCTTACATAAAAATAAAGTGAATACCTTCAGATTATTAAAAAAGAAAATCTGTAGTTACATCTTTTTTCTTTGATTTTAGCCTCTATTATACATTATACAAAATCATGTGACAATTGGACAATGTCACATGCAGAGCAAGAAGGAAAAGAGAAAAATATTGCACCCTCAGTAGTTTGACGTAACATCACTCTAGAGTCTGTATTTTTCAGCTGTTTTACAGCAGATGCAATTTAAGTCAAACTCAAATAAGAGCTGATCAGTGTCTGTTTCTACTGAAGATACTTACAGGTTAATGTTAGAAAATATGTCACAGTGGAAAAGTGTTTATTCTTCTTTTTATAAAAAAAAAAAAAAAAAAATTGGGCATTTAGGCCACAGATCACTGAACCAGCAAAAAGCCAAATCACATGTTTTCACATACTGGAGGTTTACAGGGGACGGAACATTAATCCAGGACTCAAGGGTGTGTGGATTATAAAACTCTGTACAGAAAAGCCTTTTTTTTTTACTTTAATTTATTTTCCAGGTGGTATCCAACGCTATATATAATGCCTGATTCTATTCCTGTTTGAATTTTAACATAAATAATGGAACATCAAAGAAAGCATAACTGCATTTCATCCATTATTAAACCCCAGTGCAAGTCTGAAAGTGGCAAGACTTTAAAAAACATGACGGAGACTGATGACTTCACTGAAAAACTAATGTTAGATCATGCAAAAATTCAATAAGATTTCCAGGTTTAAAGTTAAATTATCACCTGGGCATCTTATTTTCCATATCCGGTAAAGATTTATTATATTCACATTTAGACTTTATTCGGCTCATATGATGCATACTCTTATAAAACTGTATCTAATCAGACTGCCACACAAATAAAGTAGATCAATCAAAGTTGTCATGACTAGTTGAATAATCGATTAGTTGCCAACTTTTAAATTAATCAGCAACTATGTTGATAATCAATTAACTACTGGGCTAGTTTTAAAAAGAAAATGTCTCCGATGTGAATAGTTCTGGCTTCTTTCTGATAGTAATCTGATATCTTTGATTTGTGGATAAGGGCTGCAAATAACAGCTATTTTAAAGATGATTAAACTATTGATAAATGTAATGATTAATCAATTAGTTGTTTGATTCAGAAAATGGTGTAAAATGTCGATCACAGTAACAGAAAACTGAAGATTCAACCTAAAATGAACAAATGAACAATACTTCAAATCTGTACAAGAAAGTTCAAATGATTATCTGAAGCTCCAGCTGTTTAAATTAATCAAATTAAGCAGATATCTTTCAGTGTTAGTCTATATGGTGTCAAAGTCTGTCTTCCTTTTCCAAGAAAACCCTATCCAAAGAGACACAAAGAGGGGACACTATACTAAAAAAAGACACTTGATATGACTAATTCATCCCAATATAAGCTTCAACAACAATTTTTTTTTTTTCACAAAATAATTGTATAGTCACTTTAGATTTGTCTTTCACTTACATAAAAATTGCATTTGGTGGGGATGAGGAATAAATAATTACACTAAAAATATATAAGGAAATTTGAATGATTATCTGAAGCTTTATGTATTCAAATTAATCCAATCCAGTAGTTATCTTATAACAGTAGTCTGTATAGTTTCAAAGTCCATCTCCCTCCCCTAACAGGGCATTTTAAATAAAAAAAACACATTTAATATTACTAATTCAGCCTCATATAACCTTTAGAATAACATTCAGACGCATTTGCACAAAATAACTGCATAGTCACTGTAGATTTTGGCTTCCATCACAGCTTAGTTGAAATTACATTTGGGGATCTTTCAATGGCCTGCATGAAACAGGACGAATACGTATTACTTCAAATTTGTGCAAGAAACTATTTAAAGGATAATCTGAAGGTTCAGCTGTTAAAATTAATCAAAACAAGTAGGTTCATCTTTCTTTTTCTAACAGGGAAACACAAAGAGTGAACCTTATGCAAAAAAGACAATTGATAAGACTAACTCTGCCTCATATAAGCTTTAGGATAACTTTAAAATACATTTTTTTACAAAATAACTGCATAGTCACTGTGGACTTTGGCTTCCATCTCCACTTACATTAAAAACGCATATGATGGGGATCTTTCAATGGCCAATATGAAACAGAAAGTTATTTAACCTAACTTAGAGCTCACTACTGTTGTTTTAAGACAGATTTGAACATTTAAGAGCCTATATAAGGGGTCAGTAGTGGTCCAGCAACCACTCCAGTACATGGGGACAGAGAATATGTACCTTACAGCAGGTGCTTGCACTGATTTAAAACAAAGTATTGTGACTTTGCAGAATGGAAGGTGTGGTCGCTGTGCTTGTCATGTGAGAGCTCCTCATCAGACCTGCCTCTGCTTCACCGCTGGGTGGGACTGACAGACACATATTTGGCATTTGTTAACCCTACAGTCACATGCCGTATGTCCACACATCAGTGAGAGATGCACGGAGCGTCTCTGTCCAACTAGTTAATCATTCCCCCGCTACAGCTGCACAAACATTAGCCTAGCCGGCGAGGGCTAGCTAGGCAGGAGACCAGTTATCTGCTCGGGGGTCCGACTATCATCCCTCTATACATGCTAAACTAACGTTAGCTATTTTGGCTAACGTCCCGTTCACTTGGCGTTCGTTTGAAGCAGACGGAGGGGGCAGTCTTAATAGCGTTCTCCTCGTACCTTCTGTATCGATGATTTGCCGCTTCTCCTCAGACCCATGAGCAGGATTCTCGGCTTGCTGTCAGACGGCGCCGGGCTGTCCTCGATGTCGGCCTCCTCTTCACCATAACCGAAATCTTTGGGGAACGAGTCCGCAACCCCGTAGCTGTCAGCCAGCTGTTCCACCTCGTACTGAATCGACATTTTGACCCAACGACGTTCGCTTCCCCCCGGTATCCCCCCGTTATTCGTCGGTCACGACGCCCGCGTTCGTGTCGGACGCTCGGTACGCGCCACAAACTACCTTTACACAATGAAAATAGTTTGTCAATAGAGCCCAGGATACTTCCAAACACCAAGCGTGAGCCCACACATTTCCTTAGGATTTCCTCTCCCTAGCAAAAAAAATCGCCTCTGATCCCGCCCCGCACGTCTAAATGGCTGACTGGATTGCAGTACGAAATGCGATTGGTCTAGCGGGCTGTCACTCAACCAAGGCTTGTCGCTGTCACCTGACTAGTACTGAGACTTGTTTTGTGACCTATCGCCTGAATAAGAAGCAAATACGTACCATCACAAAGGTTTAGATATTCTTTTACGTCATAAAAATTCATTATACTTATTTTAATTGTAGTAAAAAAGTGAACGTTGAATGAACGTTGTTAAAAAATAAAAGGAAATAATGAGCCGGCAGTTAAGGCGCTATCCCATATTACCAGCAGATGACAGCAAAACTCCACTATCACAGAGCTAAGACGTTCATGGTCCGTTGAAAATGTCGGAGTTAATGGAAGTTGTCACTCGATCGAACGGTTCGAACCAATAATGTAAGTTATTATAACAACGACAATTTATAAACCAAACACACAGAAAAAGCAACATTTTTTACTATTTTAAGACTTGAGCTTGACTGATTAGAAGATTTGTGTACTTGTGTATTTATATAATTAATGTATTTTATGTTTTGGAAATCTATTCATCTTTTATTTTTAGTTGAGTAGTTTCGCCTACTATAGGTAGTTTGTTTTGTTTTAAGTGTTGTACATTATCTTTGTACACCATGAGTCTCAATAAATAGTTGTAGTAGATAATGATGATAGATGTTATTATAAGTTCTTTAATCTTTAGGTGCGCTGTTTTTGATCTGCGAGAAACTGAGTTTAATGTTAATTATCTTATTGACAAATAGCAAAAAATAGATTTTGAATCTTCCTGATAGATACCGCTCGCCCTTCTATCAACACCAATTAATCATTTCTCTGTGTTATTCTTGAGGTTCCGCTGGTTGATAAAAGTTTGCATTCTTCCGAGGAACAGCTGAAAGCAGCATCCGGCCCTGGCCGTTGCTTGAAGGAAACCGAAGTCGCAACGTGCGTATCCGCCACTTTACCTGCTTTACAAACTTGTGTTCTGCGGTAATTTTAGGGACAATTAAACTACAGTCGCTTTAGGACGAAAGTCAACTTTACAGCTGACTTCATTATGGCACATTATAGAGTAAGTTTGCCGACTGTCTTTTTTTCTTACTTTATCAGTGCTTCAAAAACTAACCAATGCTTTTTGGTCCGCTGGAAACTGAAAGAAAGCTAAGCTAATGTTAGCCAGCTGATAGTTGCTCATCACCTGTGATGACAACTCATGTTTTATTTTTTAACAAAAATATAGCTTATAAATGTGTGTGGCTAAATCAATGTTTTCTAATGACAAGTTAGGTTTTTTTGGTTCACTTTTCTCCATGCAGGTTATGAATGTTGACCAGTTTATGACTTTTTAAATCGGGATTTTATTCAATAAATGACGTATGAAAGAATATGTGCAAATATTTGGAATCGTTATGACTCAATTCAGTCCTATTTCAACAGTTGAGTGGCACCTGATCACTGAAGGAAAATTATACTTGCTGTTAACAGATCCTATTCAAAAGTTAATTAAGCGATGGGGATGGAAGTATAGCAACAAAAAAGGAACCTTTGCAATAAAACTACTTGCTGAAAGATTTCTACCAGAATCAACTGTTTTCATGAGGCTTCATGTTAGCTTCAGATAAAATTTTATTTGTACTTCTCCTTGTACAAATATTTGAATATACAAATATATAAGAATGATTATGGCAAGACAATAGCAACTATTTCAATGTTCATTTGTATACTGTTGTTTAAATATAGCTTTGGGAAATTATTTTTAATTAGAGTATTAAGTTTTTTTGTTTTGTTTTGTTGTTTTTTAATTTCCCAACAGGCTTCAGACTCCAAAAGGGAACAGTTTCGGAGATATTTGGAGAAAGGTGGTGTTGTAGACAGCCTCACCAGTGGTAAAATCTTTTTTTTTTTTTTTTTTTTTTTAAATGAGGTATTGCTCAATTAAAATAATCGAAAGGAACCTCTACTTGATGACAAGGCAAAATATTTAGATTTTTGTTCCTTTTATAGAATTTTGAAATCTGAACACAGTAGTACAATTCCTAAGTATTAAATACGTAAATGTGTTTAATTAAACAAACTAGCCTTCTCAAATGATCAGTTTATTAATGTATTTTTACAAAACAGCTGAATTTTATATAAATAAAATATTGTAAATAAACTAAGTTAGCACTTATCTCTGGAATAATTAAATACTGAAGTAACAAAAATTAAGAATCTGACAATGGCAGCATTTGATGCCATTTTTGATAATCTGTGCTGAAGATTTAGATTATTAAAGTAAGACTCTATTTTCCTATTTGCCTAATCTATTCTCCTCAATTTTTGGGCAACTTCATTAACTCTTTCCTCTGGATCTTCAGTATTAGTCGCTCTCTATGAACAACAAGAAAGGCCGAACAATGCTCTGGAGTATCCTTTTATTCACAGAAATATGTTCTTGATGCTCAAACCACTCTTTTGTTCATTCAGACTCATAGTTCCTCACAAACCCTAATAATAATTTAGAAAAAATGTTGAGAAGTCCTAGTTGCTTGCTGTAGACTCTTTAACCAGCTGAGGTTTGTGAAGCAGCACCTCGGGGCGGCGGATCAGGCTGCGGCTGATGCTGAGTCTCTACAGCAGGAGGTGACGGACCTGAGGCAGCGCTGTTCACGTCTGGAGGAGGAAAACAAAGACCTCAGAACAAGGGTAAGCCTCAACTTTATGCAAAGATGTACCACTCAATTCCTAATCAGCCAAAAGTTGTATTACAACATTAGGGCCTTTTACCACTCTGTACACAGTATTAAATTGTACACTGTATTAAATGTGCCCTTAAAAAAATAATTTGATTTAATTCAACATACTAAATGTCTATTCTTTATTCTCCAGCTCCAGCATTATGAACCTGTGTCAGAAAACAAAACAGCGGATTAGACTTAAATTATTAATATACATCATTTTTTCTGAAATACTGTAACTTTAAATTTAAGGACAAGATGATATTATTAGGTGAAAGACTTTTATGTGGCTTTTTTTTGTAAGTCTTATTTCTATGTTTCTTAGAATTTAAATTATACTGTATGTAAATACATTTTTTTCCCTTGTTGAATAAATCTTGACAGTAGAAGCTGCCTTTATAGTCAGTTTTTAAGACACAGGACTGTTTAAGGCGTTATGTAAGAAATTATCCAATATGTTTTTTTTTCCCCCATTCTGTTAAGAGCACATAAAACTAAAAGACGTGTGACAAAAACAGGTCTGGTTTAAATAAACCATTGTGAAAAGCTCAGAATGTATTTCACTGGTAAAATAAAGCAAAGTCTTGTGAATAAATCATAGTTTCATCACACATTTCCTAACAGCAATGTCATAAGACATAACAGAACATTTATTGGAATGTTACAGGTTTTTGACACTTGGGTTACTGCATTCACTGATATTGCATCCAGTCAACATTACAGAACGTAACTCTGCACTGAACATTTTCTGTTAATTATTGATATGCTCAGGAAACAGTGTTTTATTCCATATCTTTCCTGCTAATGAATCATACAGTGACATAAAACTAAACCACAGTTCTGAAAAAGTTATTTTGAAAGAATAAATTAAACAGAATCTCATGTATAAAAGGTATAATACAATTGTTTTGTACACTTACCTAAACTAAATAGTATAGCTCAAATATCATTTAGGTGTCCCCTAAGGGAAGACCAAGAGGTCCTCAGAATATATGAGAATCTACTTTTACTATAAATCCATCCATAAGTAAAACAATGATACAATGTAAGGAGAAATGCTGTCTTTAAAAGTAACATTAAAATGTTATTTAATATACCATTAATATATTTCCTATTTATGCTTTGCCCATGAATTCATGCATTTTCAAAATGTTTTTTTTTTTTTTTTTTTTTTCCATATTGCTGGGATGAAAATGCAGAGGGAAATAAATCGGGAGGTTGAATAAATAAATACATTGAAAAAATCAATAAATAAAAAGGAAAACCAAGTACTATTTATGTGTAAAATAAAAACAAGAAAAACAAGGTGGGATAACATATTTTTGTATAATTTGGTTGCAATATAAAATAAAGGTTTATCAAAACAATAAATATACAGTACAAGACGTCTGTTCTATATTAATTTTTTTTTTTACAAAAAAAGTTTTTAACTGAATATGTCTCCAAAGGAGACATTTCTAGCTCAGGACAGAGTACAGACAAGCAAATATTTATATTCCTTTTAGCTAAATCCATATTTAAACTTGACAGTTGGTTCATTTTCAACGATGCAGACTGAGATGGACGACGGAACAGTTTTAATGTCTAGATCTGCAGGTCAGATGCTCGTCTGCTGCTCGTGTTACTTGCCATCGACGCTTTGCACGTGGAGGATAGTGGTCTGGGGTTGTGTCCTGACCCTGAGCTGGAGTCGTCCTGTGACTCGGCAGTGGATGGACTGGCCTTCTCTCTACCGTATGAATCTGTGTCCGAGCTTTTCCCCTCCGGCACCGTGGAGCATTTCACCGAGCTGTGGGACTTCCAGGGTTTTCTTGTTGCACTCATTGGATAGGACGATGCAGCGGATGCCCTGTGCATAGTCGGGGAGTCCGGGCTGCCGCGCTCGCTGTCGTCTGTGCCGTGCGCATGAAGGTGCAGCGGCTCCTCGGCCTCCTGCTTCGGAGAGTCGCTGCAGGGCTCGGTGGTCGTCATGGTGCCGTTGTACTCGGGGGGACTTTGAGCCGAGCACCTGGACCCGTCCAATTCCTGCTCGCCATGTAGGGGCAGGAAGGTGGAAGGTCTAATAAGGTTTGGGTACATACCGGTGCCCTGAGCCTTCTCCATCAAAGGGTTGTAGTCGGTGGGCGCAGACGCAATCGTCGCCTTCCGGGCCTGCACGATGGATTCTTTTTTGTATTTGTTGCCGTAGTAATCATCAAAGTCGTCCCGCTCGTCCCTGAGGTGAGGGTAGAAGTCCAGGATGCCTTTCTTGATCTTCTTGTAGCCCAGGTGCATGATCTCCAGTATGTTCAGGAACAGGGAGATGGCAGCGATGCACTGCATGAAGACCATGAAGACGCTTTTCTCCGAGGGCCTAGAGACATAGCAGTCCACCGCGTTGGGGCAGGGCTCCCGCTCGCACTTGAACAGCGGGCGCAGGTAGAAACCGTAGAGCAGGTACTGGCCTGTCATGAAGGCCACCTCCACCACGGAGCGCGTGGCGATGTGAGCCACATAGGTGCGCAACAGCGAGCCCCGGAGAGGGGCTTTGTTCAGCTTCCCCTGGTCTACCTGCTTCATCTCCCGCTCCAGCCTCCTGCGGACTTCCGCCAGCTCCGCGTCCACCAGCTCCAGCTCTTTCCTCAGCAGCGCCTTCTTCCTCTGCCGCGCCTTCTCCAGCGCCCGCAGCCGGAACAGAGCGTGGCCCATGTACACCAGTGAGGGCGAGGACACGAAGATGACCTGCAGCACCCAGTAGCGGATGAGGGAGATAGGGAAGGCCAGGTCGTAGCACACGTTCCTGCAACCGGGCTGCTCCGTGTTGCATATAAAGTCGGCCTGCTCATCGTTCCACACGTCCTCGGCCGCCACGCCGAGCACCAGCATACGGAAGATGAACAGGATGGTGAGCCAGATCTTGCCCACCATCGTGGAGTGGATGTGCACCTCCTCCAAAATTCCCCCGAGAAAATTCCAGTCACCCATCTTCACTCTGCCATTGTGACTGGGAAGGAAGGGACAATGTCAAAACTGTTATCCTAAAAGCTTGTTACCAGATAATTAAAAAAGGAAATAAAAACATATGCTATCACCTAGTTTTATATTCTAGGTTTACTAGAAGTATTACTTATTTAAAAAGCTGTTTTGTGGCCTTGGGTCAGGTATCTTCATATTATTTCTCACGTCATTCTAGCAATGCAGTGTGTGTTTTTTTCCTACATGTGAAGCCAGTAAAAAGACAAATGTTACATAGTAGTACATGTGTGTAGTATTAAGGCATCATGAAGTTAGGAAATTCATTACGTCAATAATGAAATATGTCAAACATGTCATGAGGTGTAACCCTAAAAACATCTTATAACGTGCTTAAAAAGGATTTTTTTTTAATTAAAAACATATTTTTTAAATATTTTTATATTCTAGGTGGATTCATTATTTAAAATTTACCATTCTTTTTTTAACACAATAAAATAACACAAAATTGTGATTTTTGTAAAAAAAAATGATTTACCATTGAATAATTAGGGAAAAAGATCTGTTGAAAGCGTTGCGAAAGTGGTCAAGTAAATTGAATTAAAAAAAAGCACATTGAGAATATGAGCACATTTAGTTGGCACACAACAGTTTATGTATAGTATAAACAGTATTAGTAACAGAATATTAACATATTAAAAGTATGTTCAATAATTAAAGTCACAGTACCTCTCAGCTGGAAAAATAGAACATTAACAAGTAGGAATCTAGTCGCAGTGAAGTAATACTGTGTCACATATTTGCAAAAAGTAAAAGTACACAAGAAAGACTTGTACATCCAGAGATATGATCCCTTGGTTGTTCACCTCCACTTTTGCCTTAATGAAACATTCTTCTCCGCAGTGTGATTATAAAGCGTGAAGTTCGGCCCAGTTGTGTGTGTGTGGTTTTTTTCCATTTACCTTGCAGCAGCATGCACAGACTGCCGGGGGTGACTTGGATCTCCTCGGGTCATGCAGCCCTGACACAGTCACCAAAAAGTTTTAAAAATCGTTAGCGTCCTCCAAATGAATCCCTGCACATCACCTAAACTCCATTGACCCGTCCTCTGCTTTTTTTCCCTTTTTTAGTTGCCAGGCACAAAGTGGGAAACAACTGAGATGTTTGAGGGAAGAGCGCCAGCACTACTCTGACCACAGGAAGTCGATATCCACAGCTTCACTGATGCATTTAGATCATGGACCCACACACAGGGTTAGAACCAGTTGTATGCAGATATTGACCCTGATCTTGTCAGGTCATAACTGCTTTTTTTGTATTAATTTTGATAAAACTTTATACACAAAAATATTTTTATTATTAACATAGATTTATGTTAATAACATTGCATCAACAGCACAGAACTGTGCACTTATTGCATTTATTTTGGTTTATTTCAACATTTGAGTCAGCCCTTGATAACCAGACTTTTTTTTTTTTTTCAAAAAGATGGTTTTTAGATTATTCTCCCCCAGACATAAGTTTAGGATTTGTTTGCTCTTGGTGGTTTGAGTCTGTGCAGCAACAAAGAGACAGAAATACACAGAATGCAGCTGGAATCCCCCCGATCAATACCAGTCAGTTATCCACAGAGGCTGATCGATTGATAGCTTTCTACTATAGTAAAGAAATCAATGGGTCATCACGTCCTGATTTCATACACTGCTACTTCTCTCTGGTCATATTCTCATACATTTGATGCATCATTTTATCAGATTTACAAGAAATTCAACAGATTCGTGCTACGACTGATTTGACAGTTAAAGAAATGTCTCTGTGATGTTTGTCTTTGTTCAGTCTTTACATAACAACTGCACATCAAACGTGACATTCTACCTACAGGAAAATAAGCTAATCAGAACCAGCTTAATTATTAATCAGCTCCAACTCTGTTTAGGCGTTTTTCACCCGTCTGATTATCTGAACTTTTGCCCTCTGTCCTAAAATCAGTGATTAGCGTTGCCAGCAGTGCCAGATTGATTGGAACAGTCTGGTACATTAGGCCTACATCCAACTGAGGAAACTATATTGGGAAAATGTGTTTTTTCCTATATTTTTAATTAGTGGCGTTGGCTCATCCTCTAGTCTGCTGTTTGTTGGCACATTTCTTTGTGTTATAAAACAATAGATCAGCCATGTCAGACAAGAACTGGAATTAACTGATCCTGATATTATTATTAATGTGTAACATTGATGAACTATAATCTGCAATCTAAGAATGTCAGATTTCATAAATTCTCTTTCCCCCTGTTGATTTTTTTTCAGTTAAACTCAAATCGAAAATTCATTACATGTCTAGTGGTGGATCTTGTTCTACCAATTATTTTCCTCATTAGTGAATGTTTTGGATTGTTGTCTTGAATTATAATTTTGTTTGTTCTATGAAATGTGAAAAAAAATCCATCACAATTTCCAAAAGCCTAATGTGACTTCTTCAAATATATTGTTTTAGCCAGCCAATAGTCAAAAACTCAGATATTTAGTTTACTGTCACAGAAAACAAAATGTTCACATTTTATAAGCTGTATCCAAAAGAGTTTTGCGATTTCTTTTTTTCTTGAAAAAAGTATCAAAACTAATAATTATCAGAAATGTTTGGAGGTCAGGAACATGAACTGGGGTATTGAGTTTAGATTGATAAGGGGGTGTTGATTTAAGCAACTGCAACATTAAAATACTACTGACGGAAAGTGACATCAGCAATAAACAATAGAAGACAAGGGCGAAAAACAGTTCGCCAATTATCAGCTACCTTAATTTATTCATTTAGTAAACCAGTTACAGTATTTCTAATGGAACTTTCTTCTGAGCTGTGTTATAAAGTTGCAGAGTTGTGTGTGTGTGTGTTTTTACCCATTTACCTTGCAGCAGCATGCACAGACTGCCGGGGGTGACTTGGATTTCCTCGGGTCATGCAGCCCTGACACAGTCACCAAAAAGTTTTTAAAATCATTAGCGGCCTTCACACAAATCCCTGCACATCACCTAAACTCCATCGACCCGTCCTCTGCTTTGTTGCTGCCAGACACAAAGTGGGAAACAACTGAGATGCTGAGGGAAGAGCGCCAACACTACTCTGACCACAGGAAGTTGATATCCACAGCTTCACTGATGCATTTAGATCATGGACCCACACACACAGGGTTGTGGTATTGACCTTCATCTTTGAGGATCAGAACTTTTACTTTTCCATTTGCCTTGACTGACCATTGATGGATGTGTTCTCACTCATCTACCTACTCCATGTGTACAAATAAAGAAATGGAAACACAGACTACACTTCGATTTGCTGCATTATCAATAGCAGTCAGTTATCCAGAGGCCTGGTTTCATCGATAGCTTTCTACTATAGTAAAGGAATCAATGAGTCATCCCATCCGATTTCATACCCTGCTGCTCCTCTCTGGATGTTATGTCCTCATAAACTGTTCTTTTCAATCCAAATATATTAAAAAAAATCACCTATACATTAGTCTGTATATTATTATTTTTTATTCACAGGACAGCCTCTCTTCTCTGGTCTATTAGTATCTGGGACAATGCTATGGTGTAACCTTAAAACTTACAGGTAGTTTAACTGTCCTAAAAAGGATTTAATACATTACACACACAAACAGCACACACACACATGATATCAACTAGTTTTATATTCTAGGTGGATTAAATATTTAAAATTTATCATTAGTTTTCAGTTACAGCATTTGACATTTTGTATCAAAAATCGCCCCAAACAATTACACGAATGGACTTTTAAATGACAAGAAACTATAATAAACACAAAGTGTATATTTCGAGAGATTTAATGATTGTTTCTTAAAGCTGCATTTACATTTTTTTAAACGTACTTATCTTTCCAAAATTGATTTGTCATTGACCCATAATTGTCAATCAGAAGAAGGCAAAAAAGGATCTTCTACCAAAACAATAATATGGACTCATCAATAACTTGTTATCTAAGTAATATGACACTGCACATTCTTTCATAAGAAAATAAACTGCAAAAACACAACAACAATGAGTGCTTGGCAGCAAACATTTAATATTTCCAGTCTAATGAATCAGAAATACACAAGGCAACATACAATTTCCCACAGTTTCAATGTTAAGGCAGATGAGTTATAATAATTAAATATTGATGCATTTATATTGATTTGCTGAACCTGGAAACTGGAACTTTCCACATACTGGGAGCTCAAAATAAATGCAACGGAGCCCCTGCAGCATTGAAACTGCAGACAAGTTGTGTCTGTGAAGCTTTAGACATGTTGATAATTAATACGTCTATTCGTCAGACATCAGTACCGTCCTGTTTCTGAAGATGTTCAGATGTGATTTGACAAAACAGCAATTTTCAACACTGAGGTGCAGAGATGCAAATTAAAATAAGTGCAAGAAGTCTGTTTGGTCCTTGGTCAAAGTTTCCCTGGAACTAATTCTCATAAAACAAGATGTGCCCAAATCACACTTTCTGCTAAAACAGATATGTGAGAGCTTTTATATAAGCTTATGGAAAAAAACGACTTGTGTAATGATTGACACTTGAAGTTACAGTTATGTATGGATGTTAAATGATATAAAAAATAAACCAATAAGTTACAGTACATAATATTTTCTGTATAATGTCATAAGTCCTGTATTTGCAAGGTTAAAAACACACTTATATGACAATAAAATATTCATATTAATAAATTTAAGATGTAATTATTGTTTTTTTTATAATTTTATAAATATTTTTTTATCAGGATGCAACTGCGACAATAATGTGGCGTTGATCCAACACCTGATGGTAAACCATTTATTTTTCTTTTGCAGGAAGCAGCCACACCAGCAGTTTAGACACGTCTACATGTTCCTTGAAACTTCCTTAATGACTTGTTAGTGTTATCATACATCCTCATTTTGTATGCTTTAAACGGCATAAATTATTGGTATTTAATGTGGAGCAGGACGTCATGGAGTTACAATGGAAGTCAATGAGTCTACAATGATTCAACAGAAAACAGGAAACAGCATTGATAAAAGTTGTTCCAAAGAGTTGTTCCAAAAAACAGCCTGGTTGTTTCCTATGAAATATCACATAAAAGTGTGTGTGTTCATTTCCTGATAATCATTATAAGTACAAAACAAAATCAACAACCTTACAAAAAATTTACAAAGCTACAGAAAAACTAAGAATTAAAGTAAGTAATGTACAGAAATCTGGCGCAAAAACAGTACTTGAAGGCACATTTTAGAGTCTAAACTTAAAAAAACACAGCCAGCGCAATGCTCCATATTAACACCAGAGGGAACCCTCCACTATACTGAAAACTGCAAATAAAGAAAATCAGATATCATCATCCTGGTAAATAATGGCCTAAGTCATTTTTTAGAGTGAAACACAAAAAATTATCAAAGTCAGAGAATCTTTCATTAGTGAGTTATGTTGACAGTGGATGACTGTGGAAATACATTGTGTGTCACCTATTAAAGAATAAAAATGACTCAGGACAATTTTTGAACATTTTTTTGTGAATTTAGGCAAGTTTAGACCTGGATTAAACTGTCCTTTTAGTCTATAATAAAAACTTCAATTACCAGAGGTTAAATTAAACTAATATCAGGTTCCTTTTTCATCACTTTCCCAGACTTCTTTGCCTGTTTTTTTTTGAGAATCCAGTTTAGATGACTTATTAAACCTGAGGTGTGGGAAAATTCATTGATATGATGACGGCCAAGTTACTGGACTGAAGATCCTTTCTTTATATTTGGCTTCTGATTTATTGGATGTATTTATATGTACAGCACTTTATATTGAGTTATTATTAGAGTATAAATGGGAAAATTTTGAATAAATTAATATAAACATTATAGCATAAAGCCTTAATCACTCACCAGCAAAAATTAATTCTAGAATCATGTTTAGTGCTTCTACTTGATTATTGAAGCAGCCGCCATCATGAAAACTTGTTAATTTGTCATTTTATCCTGATTTGGGCAACAGATAAAATGGCATATTAAAAATGTCCATTGTCCAATAAGAGAGTTTGATCCTTTCAACTCAAGATTAAGTTGATTTTACCAGACATTTTACCATTATTTAGAGATGTTTTAGGAAAAAACATACTTTAAAAAAAAAAAAGGACTTAGGCCATTCAATAGGGCGACAATATATAACATTAAAAACAAAACAGAAAACAAAAAAAGTGTTCTCTACATTCACAAAGTTCCTGAAAAGCAACACAGCTCTGAAACACATCAGTAAAATAAAGTTTCCTGAGTGTGACGTTAAGGCATTTAGTGTTAACCTTATTAAAAAAAATAGGATGTGATCCTATGGAGCTGGTGAGAGGAAGATGTTGAAGAGAACAGCAAAGAGCACAAAGATTACATAGCCCACGATACAGAGCCAGAAGCGTGGGTCCTTCAGCAGCTTGGTGTTGTAGGCGCTGAAGAAGACGTAGCCGATGGTCATCCCCGCCACAATCCCTCCAAAATGGGCCACGAAAGACACCTGGGAGGAGAAAACATGGAGTTAAAGTTAAAGGCCTCATCAGTTTCACAATGAGGGGAAAAGGGAGATAACACAGTGGGGGAGGGAATGAGAAAGAAGGATTATCAGAGCGTTGGAAAGATAGGAAAAATAGAGGAAAAGAGGCTTTTAGTTGTTGTTTTAATAATCAAAGCTAAAACTATGTAGGTGGAGAATCAGTTTCTAGATATGAACGATGGAATCAAAGAAGAGGAGAGATTTATCACCAAAGTTACTAATCTTGTCTGAAGCCACAAGTAAATAAAGTCATTACACACCACAGTCGTCTTTTTTATTTGAGGAGATTAGCTCGATTCAGGGGAAGAGGAATCGTACCTTCAAACCCTCCTCGTGGCTGAAGAATCTTCTGTAGAAGGCAAATCCGAAATCTGTGCCAACTGAAAAACAATGTAAGATTAAAGGTGTGTGAAGTGTGATCACAGCAGCCGTATAAAACACACACACACACAGACATATAGACACACACACAGGATAAACCTACCGATTATCACTATGGCTAGGATACGAAACACTCCGAGGAGAGGAATCATCTCTCTGAAATTCTGTGAATTGAAACAGTCACCAGCTGTAAAGAACAACATTTTCACAGCAGTCTCATCAACTTACAAACTGATAAGAAAAAAACAAACAACATAAAGTGAAAACAGACACAAATCTTATGAGAATAAACTTTTAGATGTGTAAACTTCTCTATATTTTTCTGGTTACATATATTTTATTATATTCTTGCTTGGGGTATCAAACATGAGGCTCAGGGGTTAGAATCAGCCCTCTAAAGGGTCCATTCTTGTCCACTGGACAACTGTATAAAACAAAATGATAAAAATGCACCACTTGGTCCAATGGATCATAATATGCGATTTGAAAAATGTTCCAGCTCCTGTTTCTTTTAGGGCTCAAAACATCAAATATTTCAAGTTTTGTTTTGATATTGTTTGTTATTGAGATTACTTTACCTGCTGATTAAAATGCACTGCAAAAAATTAACATTTATCATATTTTTTTAAAATATGAGATAAAAATTCAGTATTATGAGATAAAGTCCAAAATATCAGTTACAAATAATAAAATAACTTTACAGGTAAAACTTGCATTTAATGCTTTTGTCAATTATTTGTGTAGTCAGCATTCCTAAGGGTCTTAAAAAGTCTTAAAAGCATTGATTTATGATTTTGGAAAAATACCTTAAAAAGACTTGAAAAAGTCAAGACTTTTGATACTTCTCCATATTGCATTCTTCTTAAAAGTTTTATTTGTCATCCACTATTATTTTTAATTAAATAATGTAGTCTAAATAAAACATTGCAGAACTGTTACTAAAGTTCTGGCTTCTAGAATCTTAGTATATTTTCTTGACATTTGGTTTTGTCTGAGCTTTAATCGGACACTTAGTCAGCGTCCATGTGAATAAGAGGTGCGTTAAGCATCATCATACACTAATATTTACATTTTACCAGAAAACAGTATTTCCACAGTAACAATCTAGCATCATACTATGTGTTAGGGACTGTCTGCAAGTTACATGATTCAGTGTGAATTGATTGATTAAAAATATTCACCAAAAATAAACTAAATGACTTTCCCCTACTCTGCTTGCTGTGAATTATCATATTTACAATCCCCTAACTACTACAGGTAAGGTTTTATTTTTGTTTTAAATCTTATATGGACATAGTATGCATTAATTACAAATATAAATGAACAAATTTTAAAACTGTTTTCTGCCAGTAGGTCTATAAAATGAAGTATTCTAGAAATGGTCTCAAAAGTACTTGAATTTAACTAGAAGAAACCTGTAGGAAATTGGGTGTAAAAACATCTGATAAGACAAAGTTGAAAGCATCAGAGCAGAACAGTTTCTATCATCCCTCTGTGTGTCCATCATATTATATATTTATATTTAGGTCATTAGAGATAGGAATCTTGTTAAAACTGTGGTACATTGAATATAATAGTGGATAGAGAGAATAGAATTATCTTGAAATATACTATTCCATTGTCTGATAATTTCGCTGATTTCATGGGTTTGGGTTTGGTCAATTTGGACTTGTTTTGATAAAATAAGATTAAAATGTCTAATGTTTTATCTTCATGTTGTATTTTATCTCATATTTTATTCAATTCAAGGTACAGTATTTTCTCTTGATATGATTCGGAACAATATTTAGCATTTTAAGAAAGAGGCAAAGTCTCCTACCTTACAAACCATTCACAAATCAAAAACTAAATATATTATCTGTTGAATTTAAATTCAATAAGTGGGCTGGCTCTAGTCCTAGGGCCACATGTTTGACACACCTGTCTTACACTATTAAGACACAAGTCTCGTAAAGAACCACGTCATCTTCCCCCAATGGTATGTTTTGTATATATTTGCAAAAATATTTATTGTATCTCCGGGGAGTCAAACAGAATTAATTCAGCACAATTAGATCTCAAGTGCATTAGTAGAAATTGACATATAAATAACAATCATAATTGATATTACTAATTAACCTTCAATTTTGAAAAAAGGAGAATTGATAGAAGTGCAATTTCAACAATATGTTGTCTCAGTTATTCCATATTCAGTTAGTCTAATACATGTCAATTCACTAAATAATATTTAATATTTTAAGCAGCAGGTGACATTACCTCCTGCCTTGCAAACCATGCACAAATCAACACTGTATCAACACAACACACACACTTTCTTCTGTGAAAAAACAGGAACTGGAAAATTATTTAAATCGCATGCTGTACAGTCGTCCAGTGGACCAGTTTTGGCCCCGGGCCACATGTTTGACACCACTGTCTTACACTATTAGTCCTTTCTCTAGATACTTGAGTCTGAAATGCAGCTCAAATGTTTTTTTTATTTAAAATGAAATGCAAACTTACCACCACTGCATTCATGAAATATCCTCCAATGAGAGCGTAAACGCCCCCTGAGGCCCCCACTAATGCCTGGAGAGGATCAAAGATGGAACTGGCCAGAGAACCTGAGAGAAAGAGCATCAGTCATCAGCTGGAAAATACTTACAACACTCAGGATTCCTGTAAAACTCTGCTGGCTTTGGATCTTAAAAAGAATTTTTAGGAATGAACAGAAGTTTGCTGTGTCAAGGAGAAAAAGTGACAACATGTTTCTCACCTGCCAAGACCCCAGCGAGGTAAACCATCCCAACCTCAAACCCTTTATGCACCATCTCCAGCGGGATGCCGAGCAGCAGCTGCATCAGCAGGTTTCCAACAATGTGTTCCACACTGGAGAGGAAGAGGCAGGTCAGGAACACCATATAATCACAGTGTTGTTAAAAGTTATGAAAGGAGTTATTCTTTATTTTCCTTAACCTGTTCAAATCCAAAGGCTGCAGCGCTGAGCTTAATGCATCACTTATGGTGAAGAAACAATAAACAAAGTAGTTTTATCTATAGTGAAACACAATGTCATGATTTTCATGATTTCTTTTTGCAATATTCTAGCTTCATTTGCTTTATAACAGAAACATAATTTATTTCTGACTCTTCTGTAGTCACCTTTCATGCTGTAGATTTTTTTATACCAGGTTAAATTCCATATAACCTTTGTGGTTGTAGAGATATTATAGATGTATTGTCATTTATAGCAGGAAAACTGAAAAATAGTCCCGTGGCTTAAGTGGTTAAGGTAAGTTAAGTTGTGTGTAAAGCAGTTGTCTTAAAAATGACACAAAAGCATAAAAAACGAAGAGATTATGAGCTTCACCAACAGGTATTTAGTGTGATACCTTACTGTAAGGTGAGTATTTGTCCACACAAACACACACACACACACACACACACACTATAAAAATGGCTAATGAATCTGCTTCCTGCTTCAATCTGGGGATCAGACACCTTTCCTACAGGTAAAGAATAGGTTAGAACTTTCCTTTTTGAAGAAGCTTATAGTTAGTTCTGGACTAGAATATTTCTATGGTGCTAAAGGGTTTCGACTGTAAGACTACTATAGTAGTGGTATAGTAGTAGTAGAGGTTTAGACTGCTGGGAACTCATCAGATATTCTGAGCTTTCCTCCATCTACACTCCATCTAACACTCATGACACACTAATATACTTTTTAAATGTGTTCTGTATTTTCTCATTCACAGAATATGCTGCAGTGCAGCCACCTAAAGATGGATCCTGTCACCTCATCCTCCACTTACACCACAATTCAATATATTTCTGTTATTCTATTTAATGTCATATTCAACCTTTCCTGTTCTAATGTATTGTTTCCCTCCTGATTATCATCTCTTGCAGACTGTCTGTCCTTTAAAGGGGGATCCTCATCTGTTTCTCTTCCTGAAGTTTATTCCTCTTTTTTTCCCTGTTAAGTTTTTATCAGGGATTTTTTGCTCATACAATGTAAGGTTCTAAGGA
Source organism: Eupleurogrammus muticus (assembly GCA_036785175.1). Classification (NCBI taxonomy): domain Eukaryota; kingdom Metazoa; phylum Chordata; class Actinopteri; order Scombriformes; family Trichiuridae; genus Eupleurogrammus; species Eupleurogrammus muticus. The sequence continues at coordinate 3,736,006 of JAYKQN010000018.1, forward strand.
CAGGATGATGTTGTGATGCTTGAGTACAAAGTGCAAAGCCCATTGGGGCATATCTGTGATTTTGGGCTGTATAGTTGACTTGACTTGACTTGACACAGAGTGGAGCTATTACCACATGATTAATGCATGTGCCCACACTCACCCGGCATGGACGAACATGTAGGAGACGAAGCGCCAGGCTTCCTGCCTGTGGTCAGGCTTGTACGTCAGGTGGCTGTTCCAGATGCTTTCATCCAGTGTCACCCACTGCTTCTGCGGCTTCCACACGGCATAGTAGATAAACACGGCCAGCTAATGCACAACAGAGAAGACAGACACCACTTAGCCTTGAAGTGAGAGACTACAACAGAACAAAAAAAAAAAACCTGGTAACTGACAGTCTGTAGCTGCTAAGCCCTAAACAGCTGGAAAAATAAGGGCAGGAAGCAGATGTTGAGGTCTGCTCCCCCCGGTGTGATCCTACACAGCAGCTTCCCTTGTATCTGTGTGGGTTTAAAGCGAGAACACACTCCTCACAAAGAAGCTTGTATTTGTATTGTCTTCACAGACATTCAAATGAAGATATCTGTGAGATACAGACTGATGGGGCAGGGATGTCAAACATGTAGCTGTGGGGCTAGAACTGGCCCACTAAATGGTCCAACCACTTCCTTAAAAATGTCACTTGAGATTTGTTCAGTTAGTAAATGTTTAAATTGTAATATATGCAACAACAGACTTAGCGAACATAGAATAATTAAGACATCATATTTTTGAAATTGCATTTTTTATTAAGTCGTTAAGTATTTTTTTTCTGTTTTGTAAATTGGAGGTTAAGTAATTGTATTAATCCTGAGAAATGTGCAGACTTGTTATTTAAACTCGCTGTTTCCACCCACTTCAGATTTTGACTCTCCTGTCCTAAAAAAACTCAAAATCGCTACTTTAAATGCAGCAATCTGGTACAATTCGAAATCAGAATGAAGTAAGCTCAAAAACATCAGCATGAAGCAACATTTTATTTTACAGATTCCTCTACTTTTCCACTCTGGAAAAAATTATAATTTTAAGGGACGATCTAAGTAATTTAAGCAGCAAGTAGTTATGGAAGGAAGAGAAGCTCTTCTTGTCTCTTTCCACAAACCAGCCCCTCATCCTCCACGTTTCTAAGTTTATTTACTTGAATCTTGATTCAAACACAGCAGTTTTCTGTTCACAGATTCATCATTAGGATCAACTGCAGCTACAACTCACCACTGTTTTCATTGACACTTTGTCTTCTTCCTGCTTCTGAGCGGCTGCACCTGATGAATTGAACATTCAGACAAGGCGGCATGGATGCCAAAAAGAGACAAAAACCTAGGGCTGTAAAACAACTTCCTCAGAGCAAAGCTCGGAAAGCAAAACAGGTGTTGTCTGTGTATTTAAAGGCACAACACCCGCCATAACTTGACTATAGAAGACACACTTTTCATTATAATCAGGCTTTTAAAGTTAAAATAATGTGAATGCAGGAAAACATGATAAAACATCCAAGATGTATTGTGAGTCCTTCTTGTGTATCACTGCATAGTTGGATTCTACAATAAACAGTTGTGAGTTGTAGCTGCAATTGATCCTCATGATGGATTCAAAATATGAATCTGTGAACAGACAACTGCTGTGCCTTTGAATTGAGATTCAAATAAATAAACATGAGAAACGTGGGGGATGAGGGTCTGGTTTGTGACAAAGAAGAGCTTCACTTCCTTCCATAACTATATGAGAACAGTATCTGCTTGAGTTACTTAAATAATCCCTTCAAATTATCATAATTTCAGGATGGAAAAGTAGATGAATCTAATGCCGCTTCACACTGGCACTTTCTCACTTATCACTAAGCATTTTGCACAGAGGCGTGATTTATAGTAGATACATTCTCAATTATAATTACAGTTTTTAAAGTTAAAACATCAAGATATGTCCAGAGTCCTGGTTGTGTATCACTGCATTTACAAGTTGGACTCTGTGTGGGAGGACCCATACTACTCAGGAAATGTTAAATTTAACAGGTCAATATGACTGAAGCTGGTTTGGTTTGTGTTCAACATGTTTTTTGAGCAAGCAGAACTAAGGTTTGATGTTACTGAGACTACTTCTTATTGTTCCAATAATAATTGGAATAAGATACTTCTACTAAATAGTGAAACCAATCATACCAGAAACAACATATTTTACTTAATTTACTTAATTTTAAGATTTCAGTTTTTGCAGTGCAGATTGCTGCATTTATATTTACAATTTTCTTATTTTTCTAACCCTTACCCTCCAGTAGGGTGAGTTCCTGCCTTATACTGAAATCATGCCACTGAGGCAAAAGCTACTTTTTCCAGATATTTAAGCTGAAAAAAAGTCATATAAGGATTGTATCACCTCATGTGATTATTTTACGATGCTATATCATATCATCAGCTCGATATCTGCTTTTACTAAATGTAATTACAGTAAATCTATATGGTAATTAAAACACTGGCAGGTTTTTAATTAGATGGGAGGATCTATATCGAAATGTGTGTCATGAAAACTGAGACCCGAACTGAACCTTCACCTCTCCGATGCTGATGAGGATGATGAAGATTGGCGGCGGGCAGCAGTTGGCCCGCTCCAGGTATGTCTGGCGGTGGTTTTCCGGAAGCATCCACTTGGAGATGGACCGCTGAAACTTCTCGAAACATCCGATCTTCCTGTTCCCGTCTGGCTCCTCTCCTCCACTCTGCATCGGCCTCCCGTCCCGATCCATGAGAGACCTCTCCTGATGGTCCAGGTCGATGTCCCCCATCGCTGCTGCGTCCTGTTCTCAAAGCGATTATGGGATAAAGTCGAAAATGCCATGTAACCCATAAGAATCTGAACCAATTTCTCCTTAAAGGGAAATCATGGGGGGTATAAAACAGACCAAATAGACCACATGGAATGCATTTCAGTTTTTGTTAAAATACTAATTCCCACCATCATAGATCTGAGATCTAACATTTTTTCATAGTAGTGTTTATAGTAAATTTATTCTTCATTTGAGAATGGATCAGCTTGGCAGTTTCTTTTCTACTTAATCACATATTTTATCTTTTTATTTGCATTTCCTCAACATATACTACAGTTCTAACTTTGCTGGTTAGAATTAACAAATTATTCAAACAACAGAAATTATACTAATTAAATCAGCTAAATTAATCAAGCAGCTCATTACTATTTTTCGTATTTTTATTTCATGAGGTTTTCTTTGACTATTTTAGGATTAAAAGCCTGATGTGACATATATGTCCCCAGGATATTTTATTTACTTGTTTTATATGAATTTATTTGAGAACTGGGGTCAGAACAGGTCAAATTTAACATTGGACCGGTTATTAAACCAGTAACATTGTTAAATAGGTTAAAACTTACCTTCCTATACATTTAAATAGTGACACCAGTGTCATAATGGGCTCTAATTGGTTAAATTAATTAGCAGTTTTCATATGATTTTTGCTTTGATTTGACAAAATATTTCATTTGTCAGGACTTTATTTTGTTAAAGGAAAATTGTCAAACATTTGCTGGTTACACCTTCTCATATGTGAAGATTTTAAATTGTTTCATACAGGAAGTAATATTAATATTTTTGACTGGACTGTTGATCGTACAAATATTTGAAAAGGCCATGGTGTGTTCGAAGAAGTCTTTCTAATATATTTTCTAACATTTTTATAAACAAACTGATCAACTAATCACAAAAATACATTGGCTACTACAATAATATTGACAATCATCCCTAAACAGCATTATAGAGGATTTATTTTACATCGCCTCTCCCTATTCTGACTCATATTTCACTTCTTACATGATTTAAGAACCCTACAAACACATTTATAACACCATTAGAACATAAAAAATACTTTGTTGTTCCCCAAGATACATGTGTTCAGTTGCACATAAAACTGCCTCCATAAAAACAGCATTCACAGCAACAATCAACTCAAACTCAAACTGGAATATGCAACATATTCCACATTCCACATTTTCCACACTCGACCTATGACACACTAATAACTATGTTATCACATTTTAATGTCTTCAGTGCTTCTATCTTAGAAATAAAAATATAAAGCTAAAGATGGACAGTTACATACCTGTAGTTCAATATTTAAAACATGCATGATTATTTTCACAATTGATTCATTCTGTCATTTAATTGTTCTATCTACATATTGTCATACCATTGTAGAAACCACTGTTTCCAATGATAGGAGAGGTATTCAAATTTCTTATTTAGTTATAGAGGTCTGAAATGCAGTAAATCTTTACATTTGAGCACCTGGAACTTTTTTATTATACATTTTTGCTCATAAAATAAATCAAAAAAGACTATTATTTTTTTTAAATGTGCTGTCATCTTCTTTCAAATATATATATATATATATATAGAGAGAAGATGAAAAGCACTTTCTTTTCAGGGATTCTTATTGTGTAAGGGACGCACTGACAACTCAAAACACATCTCACACCTGGCACTAATCCACCTTTAGTGACATCATTAAAACATAACAATGATTCACCTGAGTCCATCACATAAAGCTCAGAAATAACCATCAACATGACATTTACATGACCAGCAGCCAGCACGTGTCTCTTGCTGATTCCACTACAATGTTGTAGTGAGCTAGAAAGAAATTAATTAAAAATCAACTTTAATTTAAAAGTTACTTACAGTACAGAGTCAACTACATGTCTTCTTTTAAATTAATGTATTTTAACTTTAGTGGAATAATTTCGTTCATTAAGAACTGTCTACAGTAAGAGAAACTATCAAATGTGTTTTACCACCACATTTGACAAGTGAAATGGGCTTTTTTATACTGTATTTTTGAAACATGGTACTGATTGAACAGAAGTTAACATTAGCTTTAAGAATAGACTGCAGCTATTTAGGTTACGGAATCTATGTCTAATTAACATTTCCTGTTTACTTGGGCGTTGCTGGGTAAAACTAGAAAACTATAGGCTATTCATCTTCTGACAAAATCTGACAAAAAAGTGTCCACAACTTCAAACATCTGTTTAAAGTTAACAGACGTGTTTCAGAGGGAAATCCACTTAATACTGGCCTACTCACCTTAAACCTTAAGCGGGAAGAGTGCAGGAGACTCCGCGGGATCCAAACGCATAAATAATCACTCTAAAATAATTCCTAACAAGTCACACAGCTGAGCTGGACACTTCATATGTTCAGAAACACTATTCTATAGTTATACGACAGTTTACAATACTGTAGCTACGCGTTTAATACTCGAGAAAACCTGTATCCTTCTCCTGAATAGCGACTGACCCTGCGCTCCGAGAGATAATTATAGACCTTTCATGCTTTTTTTTCCTTTAAGACGCTTCCTTCCTCCGCACAAACAACCCGCCGCTGCTTCCCTGCTCCCGGAATATTACAACACGGTGTTTAACCGCTGAATAACTAACGTCTGCGAACCGCCGCCTGCAACAAAAGCCTACCTGTCCCCCCCCTCAGCGCCCCCCCCTCCCCGGTGCCACACCTGAGGTCAGTGACGTCATGGATCGAAGTTTGTTACGCAGCATGGAGGTTCATGGAGGGCGACAGCGACCACATTCGACCCTCAGAGTCATACATTCAGCGCACGACGTGATGCAGTAAAAAAAATAATTCACTTAAACAGCGCCGGAGGTTTTCATTCAGTTTGTATGTTGCATTTACGTCATGTTGACCAACAGGCGGCGCCAGACGCTAAAATTCAAACCCCATCAAATAAAAAAAAAACATGTATTCCCACTTTTAATCCTGTGTTGCATTGTTAATGCATCCCTTGATGTATGACATACATATAATTTGGATATACACCTGTTACTTTTTAAATATGAAAATTAATCATAATCATTGTTTTTTTTCCTCTTCCTGTAAAACTGTCACGTGTTTGATGAATCATCCTTTACTACACTAAGCTCCACACACTTCAATGCGGTTCAAAGGTGTTTTAACTTTTAAATACTTATAACTATACATCCAAAAAATGGCACCTTTAAAATCAATTGTCTCATAAGGCACTTTGCTGGTTAAATGTGTGTAAAACATTGCTAGACAGCTCTTTTATTGATAAATTTAATTTTTTGCTTATTATTGAACCTACACCTTACAGTGGTGTAAACATTAGATTTAGCAAAGATGCTAATTTACATTCATAGTCTTTACCTACTTTTAACAGCAAACATAACACTAACATGAAGTATACATGTCTGTTGCCAGCAGGTGGTGTAAAAAGCTTATTTTATCATCATATTGTCAGTAGATCTTGTATTTTGCCATAATCCTTTCTCCGGTTAAAGATTCCTTCATGAAAAACATAGGCCAAAATAAAGAATCCCTCTCTGTATTATATTAAAAAGGTTCTTTTAAGATGAAACTTAGAATTCACATTTTTAGTGCCAAAGTGCCTCTTGTTTATGTACTTTTATCAAAGACCTGCATGTTTTATAAAAAAAAAAAAAAAAAAAAAAAAAAAAAAAAAAAAAAAACCTCAAGACAATAGCTTGACTTTAAAATGTATTTTTGTAGTAGAATATAGTTTATTGAAAAACAAACTGCACCACCAATGTTTCATGAAAAGGAATGATATTAACTCAAAATCATTAGTACGTCTTTGTATGTCTATTAAAGCCATTATTATGCAAGAAGGTAGCACGGATGGATCTTACCTAAACTAAAAGTTTTGATTTTAAAGTCATGGGGTAGTAGAGTTTTTGGTTTATTTCAGTTGTTGGGAAATATGAATATACCGGTTTATAGTCCGCATGTTGTAGCATGTTCTTCTCCTGGTCTGTCGGGTAAGAACTGTTGCCTCCCAGTATCAATTCCACACATTTCACTAGAAGAAGTGTGTAAAAGATAAGATTCATGTGACCAAGTGATTTGCCACCAATAAATATAAATGCCTCACAAAGATTTTTAAATCACAGAACTTTTATTTTTTTCAAAAGGGAGAAAAATCCACATTCTCAGGTAAAGAGTTGTTGGGGAGGGGCAAGAAAGGTGGGACAGTGTGAGAAGCAGGAGCCATTAAATACAGCTGCTGGAAGGTTATACAGAATGATCACATGAGCCAATAAGCTTTTTTCTACAGCGCCAGCAAGAGATTTGACACAGATCTGCTTTTAGTCAGAATTTCAGAAAGAGCATATCAACAAGAACAAGACTAGGACAAAACCTAGTGTTATATGGCTGGACCGTGTATAAACGCTAGAGGGCTTTGACTTTGAAACAACGGATACAGGAAATGTTGACACTCTGCTGGGGTGAGTGATGAAGTTACACCATTGGTCAGCCTCAGCCAGCGATAGACTTCTTGGTAACAGGACTGGACTCGCTGTTCAGGTCCAGCCAAAAATAGGAAAAAAAAAAAAAGTTTCTTTAAAAGAAGAAAAAAATAAAAATAAATGAAGAGTAGGAGAGAGGAGGGACTTCATACATAGTTTGTCTTTCAGATTTTTCTAACTTTTGGCCAGCAGCGATAGTTTTTAAAGTAGGAAATCAACTTTTGGATTAAAAAGTGGATAAACCATGGCACCCAGACAATTTAGGTAAGGGGAGGGGGTAGGAGAGTAAAATTAAAAACAAGTGAAAGAGAGGGCAGTAGAAGAGCAGCCATCTTGTGAGAGGAAACTGGGATCTCATTGATGATAGTTCAAGAGACATCTGAAACAAAAAAAAAAAACAAAAAAACACAAACATCAGACCAGATCAGAATTTCAAAATCTTCAACACTAAGAAGAGTGAAATTTTTCATGCTTACAACTAGCAGGCCGGGCTCCGTATCTTCGCATAATCTGGTCTTGTGTAAATTTCACAAAAGATTCATATTGTTCTGGAAAGAAGAAGAAACATGTCAGGCTGTAAATTAGAACAGTAGATGAAGATTAGAGTTTATATTATGTTACAAATGGAGGTTCATAATCAAACATTTATCAAATCAGTTTACATGGGTATTTATCCTTTTAGCTAATAGAAAGTTAATCAGCTTGTCTTTTTTTAATTCCAATACATCATCCACCTGCTATACTGGGGACTGATGTCATGTCATTTTGAGGTAAAAATAAATAAATAAACTAAGTCGTTCGGACCGTTAAAAAGTCTGACCATTTGCCATTCAAGTTAAATATATTTGGTCCACCTATTTTTCTGCCTGATGTGAAATCACAGATGTGATTTAGGTGTGTATGGTCACGTGTACACCTTCATGTTCTGTTTTTTCCCCCCTGCAATAAATAATCACTTTCCTATGAAAAAAAAAAAAGGTTATTTGTTTAGTTAATTTATTAATTTCAAACCTGTAGAACCAAAATGTACAAGATAAAAATAAAGTCAATACAGTGAAAAAATGATCATTCAACATCAATTTACATGTCCAAAAAGGAGAATTGGGATATATATATATATATATATATATATATATATATTTTTTTTTTTTTTTATAAATGGCATAGTACATTTAGTAATAGGACAGTTAGTTTTGAGTGTTAATGGTTAAATGTTTTTCATCTTTGTTAAAAACAACACTAGCATCCTAGCTGCTGATCAAAATCCAGACTGTTCTTGAACTACAGGTGCTATTAAATTTAATCCTTTTCTGCCCATTTACAGCCTTGGTATTGAGATGCACAAGAGGTCTGAACTATAAATGCTGATATTTAGGAAAGTGTTGATAATCACTTATTAGCGGGTGGAAGGAGGAAGAGATTCCTTCTTTTTAAGAAGGGGGAGCATTAGAGATGATGTAAGTTGCAGCATTTAAAAAAATGTCAAACAACTGGATAGATTAAAACCACAAAAAAAAAAAAAAAAAAGTGTGAGTCACCTGCGAGTTTTGTGTTAAGGATCTGTTCGTACTCCTCCCGGATCTTCTCCTCGTGGTCTTTGAGCAAGCGCTCGCACAGGTAGCTCACCTGCCTCAGCGTAAATGAGGGCTGGTCCTTCCTTGAGGCACCTAAAAGACACACAAGATTGGCTATAAGAAGGCAGATAGCACAACACTGGCACAGCAATAAGCCTAGGAGTCCTCTTCTCTTCCCCCAGAAACAAAACGAAAAGTTTACAGCTGTGCTTCACCTGTGCCAGCCCAATGGGGTCATGCGGCACTAATGTGGCCCTTTTCTTTCTCAGCGCTCACTCCTCCCCCCACCATCTCCGTCAGTGCAACTGGAGCCAGCTTTAGCCCAGGTGATCCATCACCAGCCTTTGAGCTGTTTAGATGTTTAAATGTAAATCATAAGCAAGGGCAGCCGAACCAGAGTGAGAGTTTAACGGGAGTCTCAGCGACAGAAAGAGCAATGGTTAGTAACAGTGCAGTCGGCGTAATGTATGAGACCATCCTGTCAAATGGGCGGGGGGGGGGGGGGGGGGGGGGCATAACCCAAAGGCCTTGAGCTTGGATTACAACTCGCACCTTAACTGCCTAGATGTGCTCAATGCATCAAACTGCACCACCAGTATTAATCCAGCAGGAATGCAAGGTTCTAGCTGCCGTTAGGCTGCACTGACCAGGGTTTGTGCAGCAGAGCTGCAACAATTAGTTGAATAATTGAAGAGCTGCCAACTATGTTGGTAATCAATAGGTCAAATCCTGTCATTTTTAAGAAGGTTTCCAAATTCTCTGGTTCCAACTTTACAAAATTAGATTTTCTGGTTTCTTTGCTCTTGCTTACCAAAAAAATAATGATCTTTGGGTTGTGGACTGTCCTGACAAAAAATTTTAGGTCGAATCTTCAGCTTTGGAAAAAATATTTTACACACTAGAAATTGTCAACATCTATATCTATAAGATTTAAAAAGGCTACCTTAGGCTTAGGCTACCTTAAAACAAGCTTATCAAAAATATACAATTAATATTTCTAATTATAACAATTAAGCTATTGTTTCATTTGTAAAGCAATGTGACCAACAAAATATCATGCGTTGACAGTAACGTCCGTCAATCAGACATGCATGTGTTTTTTGAGACCGGGCAAAAATAAAATGGCTGATTAACGGCATTTTGTTGGTCACATGGTTTATAAACGTCAAGCAGGATAGCCTAATTATTTTTAGCGATTGACTGCTTTGTTACTTTATAGATACTGGTTTCCTTACCTATCTGACAGAGTTCTTCAAATATGAAAATGTGTTGGTATGGTGGCATTAAGGCAACACCTAAGGTTTTTGTGTTTCAGAGGCTTCGCTATAAAAGGTTTTCATAGATGTTGACAGTAGTAATTTTACCCCCCACACAGTGTGAAATTGATTGACCATAATGTCAGACATGCTTTTTGGCAAAAAATAAATAAAATACAAAACAACATTTTTTTGGTCCCATGGTATTAAAACTCAAGACCCATATCCTGTTCATGTGAAGCAATGACTGTTACATGTTGCACAAGTCATGAAAAAGTGACAAAAATCAAAGCTGCACAGATGGACAATCATTTTATAAATAGATATTTTTTATTTCATAGATACATGTTTTCTAAATAAATATGTTTTAAAGGTCATTTGTACACCATAACCGTGGTTGTGTGTGTCTGACCTGGTGGGGAGCTGGGGGCGGTGATGGAAGAGCTGGCGTGGGGGGCGTCACTGGAGCTGCAGGCCTCACTCTGGTTGAAGGCCCCTTCCAGCTGCCGCCGCCTCTGGATCCGGCTGTACTCCTGACGCAGGTTCTGGAAAATCTGCTCTGTAGGGAGTGACGACGCGGACAGAAATAGTTTTAAAAAAGTGAAATAAAATCAGGACAGAGGACAGTTGAGAATAAAGAACACTTACAACTTACAAACTGGAAGAGAAGCAGTGCAACTGACCACAGTTACTCCCTGTTATAACACAAATTACTGCTAGCAGGAAATTTAGAAAGACTGCTGCTCCTAAAGAAAGATTTCATCACTTTCAATAATATTCTCAAAAGATATTAGAATGACCCTTAGAAAGCTCTGCCTTTACATTTTTAAGTGGTGCTCTATCAAAGTCTTTATTTCATTATTGAGAATGAACACCAGTTTAATTATAATAATCCCAGTTTAATATTTAAATTCTAATGGTACATTTATCCAAATTTATGGTCCAAAAGCATCTAATTAGACCTGTAGCAGCAATACCGTTGAGATTAAATCGGTTTGAGTCATTATGAAGAAAATGCCCAATTCTTTTTGTTTCATTAGTCTACTAATCCTCTTTGGGTTTTGGACTGTTGGTCTGGACTTTAGAACAATTTAAACTCAAAGAAACAAGGTTGGTAATTTTTTTTTATACACACTTTCAATCTACTTTTTTTCCTGATAGTTGACAAAAAAAGTCAAAGTAGTGTTAAGTAAAGTTGATTTTACTTCTTGAGCCCTAATTTTTTTTTTTTTTTAAACATTGGAACAAGTTATGATTTAGATTTAACTTTTTAGATTAACAACAACTTTTTAGGTTTTATTCTAATAAGTTTTTAAATCTTCAGCTTTGGGAAACTGATCATTTTTAAACCATCTTATTAACAAAACAATTAATTGCTTATTGCTTAAATAATAAAACTGACCATCACTGCCTACATATTTACAGATAAGCACTGAAAAAGATTTTTATGGAACATTTAAGCCAAATCAAGTTTAATGAATTGCATTGGTCTATGATACAAACATTTACAGTTTGTCTTCAAATGTTACAGCCATTAGAATAAACATTACATATTGTAGTTTTATTACAGGAAGACATGATTGTCCAGATATGTTGAGAAGCAGCAATGCTTCCTGTCACCTCTCACCCAACATGGCTTTAAAAAGAGCATAGAGAGTAAGATGAGGGTTGATATATACTGACACACCTACAGCTGTCACACATTCTGATCCTGTGACCATCACTTTCACTTCTCCAGGCCGGTCACTCTACTGACCTTTAGCTGGGGAAAGTCTCAGTTCTGTGCTGGAGTCTTACAGTCCTTTACTGTATTTTATCTTTACTGCACTAAATTCTATCTGAAATGTCTTTGTCCAGACCAACAGTCCACAACCCAAAGATCAGTTTACCAGAAAATATAAAACCAGAGAATGACATTTTCTTTCTAAAAATGACTTATCGATTAAAATGGTTGGTGATTAACAGACTTGACTTTATAGCCATTTCTCAATTATCTGTTTTTGAGTTGATTTTCTTTCTGCAGTCAAGTTTAGCACAGATAGAACAATGATTAACTATTCTTTGTTATATTGTTCGTTTGTGTATGTAACTACAACTTTACGACATAAAACCACAGGTAATAAATACGAACAGTAATATACTGCCTTCATGGCAGAGGATTTTATTCGCAAAAACCTAGGTCACAATTTTGTGTTTCCATTAGTTCCATCAATTGTGCAACAAACAGTTATAATATTAACAACCGCTAAAACAAATGGAAAGACAGCAATAAAGGAGGAATATATATATTTTATATAATAAATGTATATTCAGACATGCAGTTTAGAAAATAACTGGTATGGATGAAATTCAAAATGGAAACTGGCACTACCACAACTTTACATTAAAATCAAATCAGGTGAGTGATGAATTTATTTCACTATAACTGCTGTTGACTCAACGGTTTCATTAGCAGTCTGTGTTCTAGTTGGCACATTGAAACGTTCTAACATCCAAGAACTGTGTGTTGGTTTCAGTTTTCATTAGTGTCATGAAAAGACATGTTTGGGCTCTTAAAAACTTACCACAAATGCCAAAAAAATGAAATCTGATGCATTTCTTGCCGCTAAGTTATCTAAAAAACTGAGGTTAACAACTCAAAACAACTTTACATAGGAGGTAAGAAAATGAGAGATGTAACCCATAACTTTGACGATTGTTTGGTTCATAAAGTTGTGTAAAATGTCAATTTAACATTTCTCAAATCTGAAGATTCAACCTAGAATATCTTTGTCCTGATCAACAGTCCACAACTCGACTGAGTTTACCAATTTTAGAACTAATGAAAATAGCCAAAGTCAAGATGCTGGAAACATAATTTAGACAAACTTACCTAGTCAAATACCATTATAGTTGAAGAATAATGTAATAGTTGGCAATTAAACTAATCTTTGCAGCTTTAATATAAGTTAAATAACTTTTGATTTTAGATTATTATATACTTCCTGACAAACTACCTCAGGTGGGTACAAAAGGGCTGTGACTAAAGGCTATTTTGATAGTGGATTAATGGATTAGTTGTGCCGTTCATAAGTTGTCATACACTGTTTCTCAAAGCTGAGGATTCAACCTAAAGCATCTTTTTGTCCAGACCAACAATCTATGATACAAATATCAGTTTTCCATTATAAAAGACTAAAACCCAAAACAACAGTAAAACAGTCAAAGGCAGAGCTTTCAAAGGTTCAACATGTATTTTTCATGCAGTGTCTACAATAACAAAGTGATTAAAATAGTTTGTGAATAACTATTGTCAGCTGTGTGGTGCATCATAGTTAATCAATGATCCATTTGTTGATAAACAAATTAAAGCTGTTTGAATGCAGCTACTGTAGGTAATGTGTAAGATATGAAGGGTCATGATAATGTGATTCCTGCGCGGTGACTAAACATCCTAAACATAGCCCATAGCTAAACACATAGATCACATTATATGCTTAAAGTTGGAAAACAGAAAAACACCAGGGCCTCAACCAAAGCAGATAACCAAATGGAAAGACACAACATTATCTTACTCGATTCCTACACAGAGTGAAGCCTCTATAGATGTTGCTTCTATCTGGGGAGCCATGCCTCATTTATCTTGGGTGGGGAGAGAGCTGGAAGCCATGTTTTCCATTTCTGGTCTTCTCTACAGAGCCATTTTAAGAAAGCCACATTCCACGCTTGTGCATTATTGAAGCAGCACGTTCGGACGCTCCCTCCTCCCGCTGCACCTCTGAAATCTTCCTGCATTAACCGCACACGATGCCAATCCGATGCCAGCACTGTTAACATAGCTGTAACCAGGCTTTTTACTCTTAGAAGCCACATCACTGCAGGTAGAACAACTTCATTCCCAATCAATTAGTCCAAACAGGAAAAGAGGAAAAAAAACAACCTTATTAAGCCTAAAGATGCCATCATTTTAAATCAAAAACCAACAGTTGGAGTCAATTTTTGACTAGTGTTCATTCAGGGTTATTGCGCCAGGTTATATTACGTCAAATTTAAATATGTTTAAGACCATTTATGTAAAACTTAATACCCATTTCACAGACCTACCAGCAAAGAAAATCATTTTTTAATTAGTTTGCTATACTTAAATGTGTACTACATCTATATAAACTATCCACCCACCCACCTAAATTGACACATTTTAGGTATATTTATATATTGTTATTGCACTAGCCATTACATTACAACAACAACTACCTCATAAAGCACATAGCTGGGACAATCAGTACTGTCTTGTTTTGTCGGTTTTGTCTTGTTGAATTTGTCCTTCCACACCCTACTACTTATGTCTTGTCTTGGGGTACTCACGTCTTGTCCTGTCATACGCGTTTATTTGTTTCTAGTTTAGTTTAGTAAGACTAGGCAAAAGTAGTCTTAAGCTACTGCACTTTACCATTGTAGTTTAGGATTGTCTCGTCATGCGCACCTGCACTTTGATGTTGTACATGTAAAAACGCATAGGATAGTGAGTGATATTTCAATTCCTTTGTATGTCAAGTACATGTGAAGAAATTGACAATAAAATTGACTGACTTTTTTTTTTCCACTAAAACCTCACCTTTAGTAGTTAGAGCATTGTGATTATGATGTACTGCCATTTTGTTATTTTTGGTGTTTCAATATATTTTTCAGCCATAAATTAATATTGAAACTTGCAATTTAACATACACATTTGAGGTCTATATATACACACCAGAATTCAAGACTTGTGGTATTCTTTGCCAATTCATAAATGTATTGCTTTTAAGACAAGGAACCCTGTTTATTCTTGTATTAAACTTATGCCATTTGTTTAATGGTATGATGCAAGTTTTTCTGATTCTGGTAAATTGTGTGCACTGAAACTTGACCTGAAGAAAATTGTGAATAAAATAATATTTGCCAGGAAATTTTTAAAAATGTTTTCTTAAAATTGTTCAAGTCCTAATTTCTATATTGCATTAATATCTTACATTATTTGTGAGATTCAAGTTTCTCAGGTGTGAGGATTTGCTTTTGAAATTTTAGAGCTGAAACCTAATTTCAGAAAAAAAAGTAATTCAATAAGATTGGGTAAATATTTGAAAGAGTAAGATGAGATAGATAAGAGAGGAACCAAGTGGTCTCCAAGTAATTAGAGTAGCAGATTGCTTTGTTTGGAGAATGATCAGCAATGCTGATCAAATAGCTGCTTGAAATTTGATAGTCACCAGCTAGAATGTACTACAGTCAACAGAGGAACTTAAGTTAAATAAAAGATTCGTGATCATGGCGAGGTATAAAGGTTTGTTCAGAGACAAAATAGATTTGTTTATGAAATCTACTCTCAGATCTTTATGACCAGCTGTCAACTCTACAGCTGGACTACGTCCAAAATGTGGCTCAAATCTAAAAATGTCCAAATTTTGTAGAATCAGTGCAGATACAATCTGGATATAAGAAGAGAAGAGGGTAGGAGAGGAGGGGGGGACTTGGGCTGAGAGTGAGAACGAGGCCAAAGATAAGACCAATGCCAACGTTTTGTCGCCTGCTCTGCCAAAACATCTTGTGTCTGAATTTATTTGGATTAGCGTGGGGACTTTCATATGCGCAGAAGACACCAACTGTTTTGTGGCATTCTTTGTGGGATTTGCTTACCAATATCCTGGGGGAAACCCTGCATTAGAAAAAAGGGAACTGAACCAGACTGTTGCGAACAAAAGACAGTACAGAGCTGTGGGAGCAAGAGTTAAAGTGGCTTGTTTTTTGGTTGTGTAATTTTGTCCAATTATATCACCGATGTGCAGATTTAAGCATCTCCAAACTCGGTTTACGAGGGATTAACCTGTAACAGCAGATCGTCAAGTATTACTTTAATCACCAACTATATTTATAATAGATTCAATTAATTTTTAAAGAGAAAATGTTCAAAATTCTAAGGTTTCAGCTACTCAAATATTTTCTGGTTGCTTTAGTCTTCTATAATAGTGAATTGATGATCTTCGGATTGTGGACTGTTTGTCTAAAATTTAAAAAAAAGGTTGATTCTTGAGCTTGACATTTTACACCATTCAATTAACTGAACAAATAATTAACCATTTTAATAATCCGTAGTTTAATAAATATATTTGTTAGTTACAGCCCTAACTCCCAATATGTTTAATATTTTATCCACTGGTTTGTGTTTTGACAGTTATATGAAAGTGAAAAAAAAAATTTTAATCATTGTATGGAAAGTGATACAAGAATATAAACTTGCAAGTTTGAATGAGTAAATATTTGTTGACTATACTGTTTACGAGAGCTTAACCTGTGATTAGCTAATTAACTGAAGTTCTTCTCCTGTATCACATGTAGAATTGCCCCATAAGGCTTATACTTGCTGCACCCAGATTTCTGACTTAAGGTAAAATAAAATTATAAAAATGTCCTATTGTTTCTCCTAAGGACAGGTTGACGGACTAGCGCAAAGCCCCCAGAGCCACTGGCTACAGCAACTCGACTGGGGGCGTTGCTTGGCAACAATGACCCTGCCACAAACAGGCCAAGCAATCAATCACAGAGACTTCCGGGAGCCAGGGGCACACGGTAGAGAAAGCCTCGGCTAAAAGGCTTAAGCCAGTGGCCAAACAGTGAATACGACAAGAGATCGGTCAGATAGATTGGACATGGTGCTGTAGAGAAAAGAAAGCTGACTCATTTCATTTCACCCTCCACTGCTGAAGGATTGGTGTGTGTGTGTGTGTTGGGGGGGGTGAATGTCCCTGTCTGCCAGGAAGTAGCTTTTGATGCATTATGGGTCAGTTCAAGTTACAGATCTGCAGTAAAGACAGAGCGACCACCATCGGTTTAACAAACGGCAGCGAAGCTTACTACTGAAGAGTCTAGCAAACACAAGGCTTATGTCTCCAATGTGTGAAATACGGAAATAACTTCCATGCTGTGACATCTACGGATTTTAAATCTGGTATTAGATCAGTACTTCGTATTAGATAAGAAAAGGCTGCATTTGTAAGCCTAGCTATTGTGAATTACCTTTTAATTTGTGCATTGTTTGATTTAAAAATAGTGTGAATGATGTTGAAATTGTTTGCTAATGATTAAAGTCATTATACATTGTCCAATATTTTATCCTTATAACACCCGTTTGTGCTCTGACATTCAGAAAACGGTCACTGCATGAAGAGTGGTGCACAAGTTGCCAACTATTGTGATAGTCGATTTGAGTCATTTTTAAAAGGAAAAAATGTCCAAATTCTCTCTCTCCAGATTTGCAAATCTGAATATTTTATTGTTTAGTTAGTCTTCTTAAACAGAAAACTAATATTTGGTTTGTGAACTGTTGGTCTGGACAAAAAACAAAAAGAAAACTTTCAGAATAATTGTTTGCAGCTTTAATACCCAAGATGTGGTTTGATATTTTATCGAAATAACATCCAATTGTGAGGATGTAAAGCGCTGTACAAATAAATGTAAATATAAATTTTAAAAAGCTGTTAAAAATGATTGCTATCTACATCTGTTGATAAACAAGTGACATACAAATTCAAATTAGTCCCTATGCTATGTGCTGACTGCTGACAATCTTTTTTATAAATAAAAGTCATTGTGGCCCTGTCACTAAGACTGAACAGCTTCCTGACCCGTGTGCATCCCCGAACACTCAAACATTGGCCTGAGCCATTCAAACTTTGACCTGTGGGTCCGAACCGTAAAAACACATGACAGTCACCCATTGCAGCATTGAAGGTAACCTCATGTCCCTGGAAGTCAACCAAGCACTCCTGTCATTTTACAATGGGACAGGCCATGACTGGCAGCACAGAAAGAGCTACGGACGGACGGACGGACACATACGCTGACCTTTGGCTAAGTACAAAAAAAAAAATGCTTTCACTTGGAAAACCACAACAGAAGGGCAGGCCAGCAGCACTGGTCCCATGAGGGGCCACTTTCTGGGTGATGGGCATTTAAAAAAAAAAAAAACCTTGTATCTGGAACTCGTGTCTGCAGCAGACAAACATTACTTCACCCTTGCAGCTGCCATGCTGTAATTGAGCCAGCCAGGCAGAGGCTGAAGGAAATAGGAGGCATGTGAAGCCTGTTGTTCAGGCCAGATCAGCAACGCTAGACCAAACAACCTGAAATAAACTGATTTGACCGATGAGTCATTTGTATGGCTGATGTATAACAGCTATGAATGGTTATGATCCTTAAGGTAGAGGAAAAAAAGCCTCACCTCTAAAGGATTATGAATATTCAGTTGCACACTCCAGCAGGAATAAATACATTTCACAGGGTGTTTGTGTTGTAATATTATAGGATTCTTCATAAAATACCCCATACAACTTTGTATCATCATGCACATTTATACATTTTCTTTTAGTGCTAAAACAGGAACAACAAAGCCGATGATTTGCCCTTTGACTTAATTAAATAGGACGCAGGACTGCTGAACATTAGTGTAGGGTGGACTTGACTTATTGTTGATTAAATGAACGTGTTTCTCACTAATAGCTTCCATTTCACTTTCATTTAATTCCAGGTAAAGTAAGAAATACACAAATAGGGAAAGCACAGAATTAAGGAGGCACTGCTGCCAAGAGACATGCAGCAATAACTTATATGACCTTAGAGTCTATGGATTTCTAATCACTTGGGAGCATATCATTACATAGTTAGCAGAAAGGGCTCGGCTCAGGTAGCCCTGCTGCCTCAATCTTGACATCCTGTCACATATCAAATCATTACCATGCAATTTCAAGAATGTCCTGCATTTTTTAAAAATAGAATTCAATACAAAAAAGAGCTGGGCCTCACTGCTGTCATGCTGCCCAACCTTAGCGTCTGGCACATACAATAAACCCCTCTCGATTGCAGTGGAGACATCCTGGCAATTATCTTATGTCTGCTTGTACGCCCCACACCCCTCACAACACTCAAAGTGGTGGTGCATTTTCATGTCAATGGGAGTGTAAGAGTACAGGAATAAAGGAAATGAACAATGCCTCCAAGGCCTGGGGAGGAAAAAGGAATGGTTGTGGTGCATAGTGGTAACTCCCCCCTCCCCCTTACCCACCACCACCTCCTCAAAGCAAGACAATTGTGGCACTAGAGCCAAGGAACATTACCCAGGCAGCTTCTAATTAACAGCCTGCAATGATGTGCCTGCTGCTGTGATGCCATTTGTCTTCTCAGGATAGCCAACAGGCCAGATTATCACCCAGGTGTTGAAGTATAAAGAGAGCTTAGTATAGTTCTTTTGTCCTGACATCCTACCCCTTTTTTTAAGGGCTGAATAAATGAGAATAAATACAACCCGGAGACTGCAGCCTGAGCATGAGAGCAGCTACAACTCTACAAATAGCACAATGCGAGAAACAATAAACGATAGAGAGAAGCAAATAACTTTTTTTTGGTATTTTCATGACCAAAACCAACATTAGCTAAGGTTAGCTAACTTGAATGTCCACAGCTAACTCGGCGTCATCCAACAAAAACTCAGCCACAGAGCCACTTGACGCTTCTGATGGTATAAATTTCGATTATGCCGAGTGGAATCATCTGCAAGTGAGCGCTAACATTCTCCCTTCACTGACGTTAGCACGGCTAGGCTAGCGTTTAGCCTCCAACCCCCATTCTGATTCTCAGCTAGCTAGCTAGCTATCCACTCCACCCAAACCCCCTCCCCCATGACACCCACCCTGAAACGCAGGGGAGGAAAAGAAAAAAAAACGTCAAATATGATTTATTGTGTACCTGGGGTGAGCCTGTGTTCGCCTCCCGTGGCCTGAGGAGACATCGAGTGCGTTGGGCTGTCGACCGGGGGACGGAGGTTGCATCTTTGCGGGGACGGAGTGCCGGGAGTCCCCGGTAGTGGATTGCACCTTCTCCGCTTGGGAGACTGGGGACTGAGGAGGGCCTCAAACTCCATCGACCGCTTTAACGTAGCTCCACAAGCCATTTTAGCTAAAACCGAACGAGGCGGGAAAACGAGCTGGGAAAAAAACGACCCGCAAAAGAAAAAACAGGGGGTTAGTGCTCGTTAGTAGGTTAAACGTTGTTCTTAAAGTGTTGAGGCTTTCTTCCTCCACAACAACGGATTTTCTTCTCCGAGTCGTCAGCCAACTGCCGAGCCTGCCTGCTGAATTTTTTAAAACGTCACAATGGCGGATTGAACCATTACATAGCGGATGGGGGGGTGGTCGGATATTTATTGCGAATTATCTCTTTATTTCCAACTTCTATTTGAAAATTAAAATAATTCTCGTTTATTATTATACGTTTGAATTGTTATATTTTGTACTCATTTGTGATTTTATTGACCTACTCGCCGGTTTTACGCTGCGCTTTGCCGCAGTTTTCCCCTTTTGCTTTTGTTGATTGTATTTCAATTGAACTCAAATTGAAGGTTCATGAGACGTCTGGTGGCGGCAGTCAGGTAAATCCGGTAAGATAGAGAAACGATTTCACTTTCACAAGTGTATATTAACAACCAAAACACTTTTTTGTAAAATAAAATAATGTACAGTATATCTCCAAAAGGCTTCTTCTAAGTTAGAGCTGAACAAGCCTTTTAGAAAAGAGGTGAAACGCCTTCAAGCTCCAAGAAGTCCAGTTGTTATTATTGATATTGATATTTTATGTCATCTTGTGCATTTCTTGTCTCTATTTTATTTAGTTTTATACTTAATTTCAAATTTTCAGTCTTCATTATCTTACATTTATTGTTGTGTTGTCTATAACCCCATCTCAACAAAGTAAAAACAAAAGCTATGGTAAAAAAGATGGTTTCTAAAGTGATGTTTGACTTGGTTTTATCTAATTTAGTTATGGAAATAAATATTATTCATTAATTTGTAGTTTCTCATTTCTTGATTAATCAGTTGTTCTGCCTGTGTTTCATAATCGTGCAGTGTGGTGAAAAGGAATTTCGCCCCTGCGACACAAAATCTAAATCATTTCAGAAAGTAAAACTAATATTATATAGATTCACTATATATATTGAATTAAATATTTCAAGCCTTTATTTCTTGTAATGAGTTTTACACTCTAAATAATTGACAAAAATATTTTAAATATTTGAGATGCACCTGTATGAGTCTCATGCTGGGAAGTGTTCATCAATCACAATTAAAGCAACATTCCAGACACTTCTTTTAAAAGCACCAGTGGAATCTGGAGATAAATCTTCACCACTTAGCAGCCATGGTAAAGTTGATGTTTTTCAGAAATATATATTTTCACATCTTAATGTACTCTATTTTTCCACTTTTATCTGTGTAGAATTTGAGAAAGTAAAATCCATATCTTCATCTCTCTGCCAGTAAAAAAATGTATAAAGGGGACATCCTTGACCATCCTTCATTTTTTTCTATACTGGAAGCTGTATGGATATAAATAGTCCCCCAGATTTCATTTCATTCCTAAGACAATCCCATATTTTCATATTTTCCACCCAACAGTAAGTGAGTTCCTGGCATGTTGGACTATTGTTGGTAGCAAAGATCAAATGTTTGAGTAAGAGGAGACACTTAGAATCTTGTGCATGCTGCACTGCAGCAGCAGGCCGCCAACTCACCACTTTGTCAGCTGACAACTGAGCGAAGATGACTGGTAAGTGCCAACAAATTTGCTTGAAAACAAACATAGTCAGAGTGCGGTCACATATTATTTTTAATCATGTTGGTTGAAAACATGTGTTACTTCTCTATCTTGTTACCCGACCATCCACATTTGTGCTTGTGAGTTTAAGCATGTCAGTGTTTGCTTTAGCTGCAGCTGCCAGTTGTCACCATTGCAAAGAGTGTTCTAGTGTCTGCGCTCGTTCTCTTCCTGGCATGTGTGCCCCATTTACCTCAGCACGCTGCTTGGATTCATGTGGTGAACATTGTGTGGAATCCTCCTATGCATAGGGGCCTTTGTGGAGTCCTGGCATTCATGTGCAGATAGGAGAGGGAACCCACCGGGTCCCCTGCTCCTGCAGGGACAAACATTCCAAACATGAACAAGCATACAGACAATAAATCCACCTTTCTACCACGTCAGCACTCTCTCCATAGGGACACAATATTTCATAGGAGTGAGATTGTTAAAGCACTCACACTGAAGCAGAGAGCTCAAAGGTTTGGGGGTTAAATGGCCACATTCCATCATTTTGATCTAAAAAAGAAAAGAAAAAAGCTGAACACATCCTTTTGTGTGACCAAGGACCATGATTGTTTTTCAACAATTAGACTATCATCTAATAAAATGTCTCTTGTATCACCAGATATGTACCTGTATGTGTATTTTATGTATTTTAGAAGTATTTATTTTAAATTTTACATATTGGCAATAAAATAAAGTTTAAAGGTTAATCCAAAGATCTACTAATACCTAGGACATTCATAAATACTCTGCTTTGAACAATAATGTGTTTCTGATATCTTTTTTCCAAAAGCAAAAGTATAATTACCTTGTTCCTTTGAATGGTATTGACACTCTTCATTAAATGATTAGATTATATGGAAACATATTCAATTATCAGTTGAATAATTAGACACAATATCTTTATCAGGAGGGTTCAGCCCCTAAAGAGAATAAAACAGTGTTATCACTTGGTAACAATTCATATTTATGTATGATGTTTTATTTTACAACAATAACACTTTAAATTAATTACTAATAAATAGCATGACTAAATATTTTTAATTAAAATAAAACCTGGAATAAGCTGTAAACCCCTTAATTCTAATATACGTTTAGAATTCAGGTTTAACAATTGAAGACTCACCATAAGACCTCAATAATCAACTTTCTATGATTTAAATTGACTCTATGACCCCCACAAAAATTCTACAAATCAGAGATTATCCCCCAGTAGCCATTAACTAGCTGGTTAGCTTGAGTTGACTGATAGAAGGTAATGTCTGAAACTATCCACTGTGAAGATTATCACTCAGTCTGAAAAACATCAGTGACTTATAACTTCCTCACCTCTAAGCCACAAAAAACAGTCAGTGTGTTCTACACACACACAAAATTCCCCTCACTAATCAAAACAAAGTCAACCACAAGCTGTTTCGGCAGAGCAGAGAAGACAGAACTTTGGCACTGAGCATATCTTTGGCCTTGTAAAGAGTCTGGTTTGTTTCCTATATCCAGTATATTCACACAGATTCCAGAAAGTCTGGACGGTAAAAAAAAAAATGAAAATGTTTTTTTGCAACTCGTATCTCAGTTAAAGTTGCATTAATCCCAATCACCAAACAAATTGAATCAACTGTTCTTTACTAATGACCCAATTAACCCAACATTCTCTGTCAGAATATTCAGCAATTTTATTTGCATGCATTTCAGCTTGTTTTTTTTTGCACCTTGAAATAATAAAATCATCGGTTTAGGACTTGATTCTAGGAAGTGTAGAATGGTGGTTCATTTGAGACCAGTATTCAATAAAAGATAAGCGTGCTGAATCTAACATTAGAGGGAAATATATATCTATATATATATATCTATATATATATATATATATATCTCTATATATATATATCTATATATCTATATATATATATATATATATATAGTCTAATGGGACTTCATTTTGGCATATTGTTGTTGTTGCCCCCATCTATTTTAGTTTAGATTGTTTTTTTGGTGAACCTTTTCCAAAATTCTGAATAAAAGTGAAACAATGATGCTAACATTTCAAATGTCCATTAGCAAAAGGGACAGGTCATGTTACCTCATAAATTGTATGTCCTTCAAAAATAAAAAGCCCCTGTTCACACCTAACTGTAAAAACATAAGGTTTTATATCACATCTTTTTACATAAAGTAATTGTTGGCATATAGCAACACTATGCATAGAGGATCAATGATGATGAACTACCTCCCACGGTCAATATTTTTCCTCTCAAGCACCGTCAGCAAGTCAAAGCATGACTCACACATTCCACATATCATACACTTTCTTATCTTTATTTATTTATTTGTTCTGCAGAGACATTGCACAGCAATATGCAGTTTATCTGTCAGATCACTGTCTATTACTATAAATATTCAGGATTTATTGTCTCTTATTCTTGTTTTCTCAAGTCTAATAATCTGATGACAGTGAATCCTCCTGTTGTTTGTAAATCTTAGCCTAAAGCGAAGTTCATGGTGCTATTTTCTATTTTCTCACCACCAACAATTTCTTTCAAAACTACTACTAGATAATTACAACTATCCACCACCTTTATTTCCTATTGCTTCACTGTTTGTGAGATGGTGTTGAGTTGTGTGGGTCTGGGCGTCTCGTCCTCAGAAATAGCAGTACACTCCTCTTCTCCTGTGCTTAAATCTCCTGTCGGTGTTTTACACCTCGCAATCTCGCGCAGGGTCTGCAGCAGCTGCACTAGGGCCACTCTCAGCTCTCTGCAGCGCAGCGCGTACAGCAGCGGGTTGACCGCCGAGTTTACTAGGCACAGCGTGCTGCAGAAGGCAAAGGCCCTCTTCTGGGTGGGGGTCAGGACCATGGAGACGTCGGCGAGCATGAAGGAGAGTGCAGGCAGCCAGCAGCCCACCAGGATGAGCAGGATCAAGCCGAAGGTGCGAGCCAAACGGATATCCATCCGCATGCGGGCCTGGCCCGTCCCCGCCGCGCACTGCAGGCTGGTCATGGAGGACTCGTGGCGGTGGGCCTTCAGCAGGAGGAGGGCGTAGGCGCCCAGGATCAGAGCCAGCAGCACCAGAATGAAGCCGGTCCAGCAGGCCAGGTAGGCCTGGCTGATGTAGGGGAAGAGGCGGGAGCAGGGCGGCGAAAGGCCCGTGGGGCACCTCCAGCCCATCAGAGGCAGGAAGGAGATGAGGATGGTGGCACTCCACAGAACCAGCAGGCCAAGCAGTGCCCGGTGGCGGGTCACCAGCAGCTTGTAGCTGCAGGCCTGGTGGATGCAGAGGTAGCGGTCCAGGGCGGTGAGCAGCAGGCTGCCCACAGAGCCCGTGAAGGCCACGGTGACACCGCCCAGCTTGAAGAGGTAAGCGGTGGGGCCGTCGCTGCGGCGGAACAGGTGAAAGTCCAGGAAGCTACTGGTGAAGAAGCAGCTGGCGAAGACATCGGCTAGGGCCAGGCTGGCGATGAAAAGGTAGGAGGGGCGCCGCCGCAGTTTGGCCGTGGAGGCGATCACAGCCAGCACCAGGGCGTTCTCCAGCAGCGTGATGGGACCTGCCAGGAAACAGATGGAGCCGATGGCCAACTTCTCTGCATCATACAGGACCATGTAGCATTCCAGGTTCTCACAAGAGCCATTGACTGGGAGGAAAACACAGGTGTTTTAGGGCAAATGTTAGCAGACAGGGGAGCTGGAACAGCTCAATTATTGAATTTAGAACTAATAGAAAAAAAACTGACTTTAGAATCTAAAAAATGAATGTCCATGTATTTACCGCTGATGGCTGATGCTGATGACGTGTTCACTTTGGCTCCTAAAGAAGTGGTAACCTCCCATTCCTCCATTTCCACTATTACTCTATGGGTCAATTCTAGATTGCAACTAGGAAATACAGTAATTGCTTTAGTTATTTAAATTATTGAAAGAAATCAACAACGTGAGGTGAGATGTGTCAGAATTAATTTATGTTGTTGTTACAGAGAAAATATAGTTAGAATATTTAAAACGGATACAGATAAAAATACTTTATTTAAAACATAAACCAAGAACAAACTGAACCAAATCAGGAAAAAAAAACTAATTTATCTGCAGTGGAAAACATCTGCTGCTACAGAGTTAATATAGATAGAATATAAAAAATACTTTCAAATCAGGAAAAAAAATTGAAATAAGCTAAATTATCTACAATGCAAAGTTCAATGATTAATAAGATAAAGGTTCAAAGATCAACTATTCTTCCATAAAATAATATAAGTCACTCTGAGGTTTGGGGATTTTAACATGTCCAATTATCTTCTGTTGTTTTGTGGAAAAATACAAAATTTCAATAATTTTCAATCAAAAGAATTGAGAAAACAGTTGATTGAAAATATCAGAATCATCCATTATCTTTTATTCTTTTTTCCATTATTATATAACCTATTATGATCTTGTTAATCTGAGAAAAACATCTACTATACTAAAAAGAGCAAATTGGCATATTATTTTCATCAGGAAAAAATAATTAAAATTATAAAGAATTGATAAAACAGTGAAATACTAAAATAAACTTACAGAACATTATGTTTTAGAACAAACCTTCACCTTCAGATTTCTACTTTAATGGGACACAAGAGGCAGCCTCCTGTTTAGAAAAAAATAATAAGATGTGATTACACAGAAAATGTGATAGATTACTTTTTCTATCTGAAACTTTCACATTTATGAGACAGAAAGTCATCTTGAGGTCAGGGAATCAGACAATGATCATCGAAGTATCATCTGATGCTGTTGTTGAGGCACAAGGAGCCCAGCAGATTACAGTTTAAAGGAAGTCATAAAATCCTGATTCGAGGAACAACAACACATGTTTGGTTAAAATTCCAAGAAGCTACTGCTGATTCAGACTGATTTGAAAACAGATTTATATACTTCTTTACAGTTGTATGTCCATGTCTAAAAGTCATATTATTAGTGAGACACTTTTCCTCTTCCACTAACAAACTCTTCACACCGTTCTGCACAACGAAGCTTAAACATCCAACTATAGGAACATAAGTGCATGATTTCAAATGATTTTTATTGTTCTAGTCCTGTGCATTAATGCTTTATTAAAGTACTGTCAATGTGGTTTTACTGTCTTCACAATATAGCTGACAGGATGAAAAACACTGCCCCCTTTTGGATTTTGTGGAGATTTTATTTAACAAGGCAAGTGAAGTGCCCACTGAGTTCAACAATCTGATCTAAATAAAATCTCTTGTATACAATCAATAGATTAAATTACAGTAAGTGTGGAAAACTCATGTGGGAGGATTTGATCTGATGAAATAAATAATGCTATGAGGAAATGTAATTGAACACCTATGGACTTTGCCACTTCTTTCTTGCCACTTTACCTAACAATTCCTCAGGATACATGCACTTTATCTAATATTTATTCTCATGGTGGTTAGATGACTGTTATTTTATTCAGTTTATTACTTTTATTATGTGTTCATACCTGTGCACTTTTACTGTTGATTGTGTCTTGTTGATTTTGTGTCTTGTCTACAGCTAGAAATGTAAGGAAAGTAATTTTAATTATTTTGTATGTGTAAATTGAATAAATTTACAATTTTTCAGGAAGGAAACAATGTGAACCACAGAGATTAAATACATATAAATCTTTCAGGGAAGCCATCCATTCCATTGTTTTCCTTTTGTTCTGTTCATATATATATATATATATATATATATATATATATATATATATATATATATATATATATATATATATATATAAAGAGAGAGAGAGAGAGAGAGAGAGAGAGAGAGAGAAAAGGAAAAAGTACAGAAGTGATTTAAGTAAATTACTTTTCCGAAGGCACCTTATTGACTTGAGGGAAAATATTTCTTAATTCGTCTGTGGGCCGTAGGGGTGCGTTCACTGTGGATATTACACCACCTCAGGATTTCTTTTTGTGCTGTGTTGGGATGCTGAGATGTGGCAACAGTCCCTTGAGCCACTGTTGCTCCATTCTTTCAAAATACAGCCTATACACGCTTAAGCAGACAAATGAAATCATGGCTTCTTTTGTCAGAGCAACAGCATTAGGAAAATAGTCATAAAACCTGTCCAAAGTGTCATGTCTTCTCTACAAATGCCACCATTGAATAAAAAAGTCATCAAATTACAAAGATATTTGTTCTTATAAATGTCTGTGAAGCAGTTTGAGATTAATAGAAATGTGCAAGTAAATGAATTTCCAAGTGCTTACCTGATGTTGTCTCTGGTCAATGTTGTTCTGTTTAATGTAATTTTATTTATAATTTCTCTCAGAGGCAGCAGAATCACAGCAGAGACCCACAGGCTGGACTGGTGGCAAGGTATTCAAGTGAGAGTAGAAGATACGGAGGCTATATGAAGAAGAGAGAGAGAGAGAGAGAGAGAGAGAGAGAGAGAGAGAGAGAGAGACAGAGAGAGAGAGAGAGACAGAGAGAGAGAGAGAGAGAGAGAGAGAGAGAGAGAGAGAGAGAGAGACAGAGAGAGAGAGAGAGAGAGAGAGAGAGAGAGAGAGAGAGACAGAGAGAAGGAAGGAGGGGGACACAAAGACATAAGCAGCGAGATATCACACACCAAATTATGTTCTTATGATTACAGCTGGAATCTTTTTTTATTTTTAATAAGTTATCTATCATGTATGTGCATTGAAAACATAAACATTGTTAGCCTCAAGTTGATTGTTTCAAATTTTCCTTCTGCTAACATATATGGAATATCTCTACAACCACAAACATTGTGTACTTAAACCTAGTGTCAAAATAAATCTACATGTGAGGTGACTAGAGAAGAGTCAGAATCAATTTATGTTGCTGTAACACAGCAAATATAGCTTGAATATTGCAAAAAAAAAAAATCGAATATTCTCACCGCGTTTTATTACAGGCAAAAATACTTTATTTAAAACTTAAAATAGTGACCAAAAACAGAAAAAAGTAAGTTTATCTGTGATGCAAAGTTCAATGACCAATTATTTATCCATAAATTCCTTGAAATCACACTGAGGATCATTCCAGAACATAAATAATATATATTCTCTAACATGTTTAAAAGGGAGAATATAAAGGAGAATAATCAAGCACATAGACAGCTCAAATCTAAAATAAATATCTAAATAGTGGTTAGTGCAGCCCTACTACTGATATTATATTAAACAATTTTCTTATTGTATTGATGATGTGGATATTGATGATATATCCTGATGCTGTAACAGTAACATTGTGTTTTATTACAGATAAAATGCTTTATTTAGTCTGCTGGCTGAGGCCCATGTAATATATGGATAAAACTTGATGCTGCCCCAGGGGGTTACGATTTTAAAAGGTTTAAGGAAGATCATCTGAACTCGGTGAAGTGATCAGATGTTTGAGGTGTGTGGAAAAATGTCAATACCAAAGGAGGAAAACATATCATAGTCCCATTTATGTGAGATAGCTTCAATCTGTTCCTCTAAAATGTATTATTCGAGTGGTGGAAAAGGTGAAATTTTGGTTACTTGACTCCAGCTTCAGCATACCAACAATAAAGCTGAGCAACAGTGTAACAAAACGAGTTATAGATTTTTATCAAATACTCTCTCTGCTCAATTCTCAGCTGTTATTAGGCACAGGGAGCAGTCTTAAACAAACATTATTAAAGATGTTTGTATTTCCTGTTTATAATGTATTTTTTTTGTAGGCATGTGCTATTTGATGTGGCCCACACACACCACTTGTGGAGGATTGCTAAATGGCTGTTTTTAGGAACATCATGTTCATCCCCACTGTCTGCATATAAAACACTTGACCAAGTTGAGTCCAACTGAAATTATTTCACCAGTAATTCAGGTCTCTTGTGATATTCTGTGGGTTGTTTTACAGTTTTTTTTTTTATTTTTTTTTTTTTATCATTTTTAGGAAAGTCAATGACTTTCATGTTAGATGAAAAGTGATTTCGCATGCCCAAGCTAATCCTTCTGCAAATGAATGAGTCAAATCCAGACCTTAAAAGCTTAAACGGGCTTTGAATTTTGTTTTTAGAAAAAAAATGGCTGTGTTAGAGAATTCTGAAACAGGCAAATACCAAAGAGTTAGGAGATGTGAAAGATTTAAGTTCTCTAAAACAAACAGGCAACTAAAACTCACTCTGAACTGAGACCATTTACTTAACTGTTTAGCCTTAATGTTTTTAATATATGTGATCCTGTCTTAAAATGTCTTTGTAATGTGTGAATGTGTCTTACTTTTTACTACTGTCTGAAGTCCAGATGTTCAGTGAAATGTGATTGTTTTTGTTACCAACCTGCCAAGGGACCAAAGATGGAAAATAGTTAATAGCTATAATCTTGTGTGTTGTACATTTCCATGCAAATGGTTACTACTCTGCACTATTTTAAATTGAACATTTAAATCAAAAATAATCCTAGAAAATTCCCTGTGTGTCAAATATTTATGCAAAACTCTTCCTCTCAAGGTCAAAAATAAAGTGTCAGCCAACTTCATTCATTTATTTAAGCTCTGATGTACAGTATCTACAGACCGCTATTGATTATCCCTATTTGTTTCTTCCAACTCTTTCGCTAATTACCTTCCACTCATCTTCATTTGACAGACAGTATCTTGCAACACACATCCTTTCCTTGTAGGGTCACAAGGTTTATGCTATTTTTATCCTTTATTTATGTTGAAAGATTATGGGGAGAACGCTTTATTTTCTTGGGTTTGTGGCTGCAAAAGCCTGGCAATAATAATAATAATAATAATAATCAGGTTTTAATTATATCTGCTTTGTTAAGTTAAAGATTAAGTGTGCTTTTTTGCTCTTGATATATAAACATGTTTATTCCAAAATAAATGTTTGTTTAACGAGTTGTTTACTTTACCATTGTATGTCTTTTTTGTGCATCTTTATAGTATATATTTAGGTGTCTAAACTAATTATTTTTTTTAATTCATAAGGAGTTTGTTTTATGTATATTATTTTCTGCACACTGGTTATTACCTAATATCCACTGAGTTAGGGTGTAATACTGTCCGCAGTACAACAGGGGGCAATCCTAAGCAACCATGACTTAGTGGTAATAGTCACTCTGTAACCTTGTGGTGAACATCACCATGTTGGCAATGGGTTTAAAGGTTGTGAAGTGGTTTAATCTTTGTTATTCTTAATTGATGCGAAGTCTTCTTGCTCAGTAAACTCCCTCAGCAATAAAGCTGTTTAATTCAGTTTATGGCCCTCTGGAAAAAGTACATTAATTCTATAATAATTTAATCAGGCCACAAAATGACATACCTGAGGCATTATCAAATGAATTGCCATCCTATTTTAGCTTCTCAATTTAGAGAAAAGTGTGCTAAACGATTGTAACTGGGACTAACAAATAAATATCACAAGAAAAGGAAATGGGTCACAAATGGAGTTTATGCAGCCTGTTTGATAGTGACACCAGCAGGCATGTCAGCTGCACTGATGGCAGAATCTTCTCCTACTCTGACCTGATAGATTCAGCAGGCCAGAAGGCAGGAAATGTGATTATAAGCCAACCGCACAGCTCCAATAAGATCTCTCCTCAGTCACTGTCTGGCCAGGTGCATGACAGTGGAACAAGCTACAGGATAGAATAAAGCCCAAAATGTCCAATTATCCTTTAGATTATGTCATCCTGCTGCACCCTCCCCCCCTTTTTTTTTTTAGAAATGGCCCTGATCATGAACATTAGAGCTTGCTCCACTGTTTTCCGGGTTGAATCTATTAATCAAATTTCCTCTCATTTCCAGGTTTCCAGACCTTCCCACTGCAGTATCAGATGTCTGATGTAAAAAGGGCAGGGAAAAATGGAACACAGCAAACAACAAATTATTTCCTGCTAAATTATTTAATCATGCTAATTTTTCATTTACGTTACAGTGATTAATAACAATGTGACTGCAAAATATGAATTAGCAAGAATTTAAAATGGAAATGTTTCAATTTACAATTGTGCAAAAATAATGGTAAAACTTGTCAAATTAAAAGATCACTGAAATAAATAAAAAGAAACTACTCAAACATTTGCCTTAGAAATTACTTTTTGCATTATGTATTTTTTGACTGAAACTGACTCCGAACTCTAACCATGGAATATCACTAAAACATTATAACATTTGGATTCTTTATACTTTAATTATCGAGTCATCTGTTCAGTTATAATTTCTGCAAGTTTCATTTTAAAGTATTTACTGTTTAAAAAAAGCTAAGCTCCATGTTGGCAAAAAGAGTTTTCAACTCACAAAATTCACAGAAACAGATACTCACAGTGTGGTCTCAGGTTCTAGAGACAACAATCGAGTCAAATGTTCCCATAAAAGACCAGTTGAAAATACAGGAAGTGTGTAGACTTGTTTTAAGATGTAAATGACTACGGAGTTTTGCTTTAAAGGCAATTGACATGTGAAGGTCAGACATCTAAGCACCTGAGGGACAAAACATTGAGTGGTTTGTGTGTTTTGTGCTATTTTAGTGCTTGTAAAATGTTGATTCCTCTCATGGACGTTAACAGAAAGCGGAACTTAAATATTGTGTGAGATGAGATTTATTTAAATCCGTGTGCTAGTATTACAAAAGCTCTTTGATATGGGCACAAATTATTTCTGAGTGGTGTGAAAGTGTTTCTGTGTCTCTACTGTTCTCCCCCAGTTGTGTCATTGTATTTCACAACACAATTCCACACTATTGACATTTATGTAGAACTCATTTATTTTTTATCATCGACACAGAAAAATCCTGAACATGGCCATTGAGAAATAGAGAGCAGAGTGTTCTGTCTGTGCCGTGTGAGAAAAAGAACAAACCCGGCAGCTCTTTTATTCCACAGTTGTTTTGAACATACTTTCTATCCCAGTTCCCAGGACAGCCTGCTGTACATTCACCATGTCTCTGACATGTTTACACTGTGAGCCTTTTTACGACTAGTCAAATATGGAAGCTTGTCCAATGTGACCTGCCGAAGCCCTGCAGCGACCTACTTTCCCTACATAGCTGGCTTCTTATCGGAAGGACAGCCCCCTTCAAAGGCTGCCTCGCTTTGGGGAGTGGAAGTGGGAGTTTCATGGCTTTTAATTTAACTGTGAGCGCTGGCTGACGCAGACTATGTTGTGTAACTCTTTCATAATCTGGTCAAGTTTAAACAAGGTAAGGAAAGCAGCTTGGACCATGGACTTAAATATGAGATCACTCCAGTTTAGTATTCTATAGAATCAATAAAAAACAGAAAACCAGGACAAAATAAGGGAAGCAAAAGAAAGAGACGGAATGATGACACAGCGACAACAAGGCTAAAAATGAGAATACAAATGCAATACACGTAATAAAATAATTTCATTAAACGTGTGTGTTTCTGTGTTAAGATTGGTAAGATGTTAGCTTCACTTTCTTTGTTATTAGCAAGAAACCTGAGACATATGTGCACTATAGGATACTACAGCCTTTTGTTAACCATTTAAGGTGCAGTGACTTCAATGACACACTGGGGGAAGGGAGGTTTCCACCTGATAACCAACATGCAATGACTTGTCCACGTGTTCATTCAGATTTAAGATGCCATGATGCCCTTTACTCATCTTATTATGCTTGAAATTTCACTCTGTATGAAGGCTAACTTTAGATTATAGTAAGAACAGTGGTAACAATAATTTGTGTATTCACATAAATTATGTTGTTGGTATTGGATAAGATTATATTATTATTAAAAAAAATAGTAATGACAGGAAACAACCCCCTGCCTGTTTGACTACTGTTTATGAATTATTATTAAGAACATGAAGAAAGGGCGCAATGACTGTGAGGTTCTGTCCTATCAGGACAGACAGATGGGGGATGGGCTCACAGACAAGAGCAGCTTGTGCATCGTTACAGCCTGTTGCAGCTGTTTCAACACAGGAGTAGAACAGGTTTAACATCCGCTGACAGGAAATGTGGTTAAATCAGTTTCCCTGTACGGTACTAGCTGAATCCAAATGTTTGGGTGTTTATTTTGTTGTTTAAACGACACAGAGAGAGTCGTTACATAAACTCCATTGTTAGCACATACCCACATAAAAATGGACGTAACAGCGGAGTCTTCTATATCTTATGTAATATAGAAGGAAATCGAAACGTCCTTGATGATGAAAGTGGTTGCTTTCTGTTGTTTTTTTCACTTCTCTCAGGAAATACCCGAGCCCCAACAAAGGAAGACGGGGGGACGGGGCAGCGATTGACGTCATATGTCTGGCAACAGGCGTGAATGCGTCTGGCAGACGTGGCGCTGATTGGCCCGTTGGTTCCTACTCGGCGTCTGATTGGTCGGCTTTGGCTCTCGAGCAAGCTACATATCTCTGCTGTAGATTCCATTTTGTTGCAATACAGACGGAGTCGGGAGATATAGAGAGAGACGCCGTCCTAACGGCCACTTGTTTTACACCATTTGAAGCGTCGAAGGGCGACGGACTTAGGGGAAACACAGGTCACTGTGCTTCCTTCTTTGTCCGCCGAGGGATATTAAAAGGTTTATCTCCTTTTTTTTCTGACGAAGGGCTTCAACAACCAAGCCTGAAGAAGTCGGTAAGAGAATCAGCTTCGTGCCTCGTCGCCATATTGAGTCCACTGTTTCTTTGTTTTGGTGCCAGCGCAGAGTCATCCATACTGTAAAAAATTATTACTCGAAGTGTTATTTGCTTGTAATTAATACACGTTAGCTTCGATCGAAAAAAGTGCACATAAATAGATTTTTCAACTACGCAACGTCAGTACAAGCATAACAAAGCTAATGATAACCCACACAAACAAAGAACAGCATAATAGCTGGCTTATGTGACAGTTAACGGTTGTTTTGACGATTAATAAATTTAACTCACGGATACACAGTATTGAAAGCATTATATATTTGGCAACAGTCGTTTTTTATAATTTATTGCAGCGCTAGGTGTGTTATGACGCACTCGAAAATAATACGAAACACGTATATCCGTAATACTCGTCGATAGAGTTGCATGTTGTTGATGAAATAATTAGTTATATTATAATATAGTTTTTGAAGTCTGACAAAGCCTTTCTTCCCCTCACAAAGGCACTCGACTTCGAGCTTCGTGCGCCGAGGTGAATTGATGTTCAGCTCGGCTTCACGGGATAACATTAGTACACCTTGTTGGCACATGAAAAACCCAGACCTTGCTGGACATAGAAGTGCAGCGAGAAGTAGACAGAAAACTACTTCGAGGACCTGGGGCCCGGTTGGAGGAGAGAGATTGAAGCGAGAACTCTGCTTCGGCAACTTTCTGACAACAAAGAGGTGAGCCGAGGCTGTTTTGCTGCTGCTGGTGTTGTGGGGGAGGGGCGACGCACGGCGGCCATGTTTGCACGTAGCCTTTTTCTCAGTGGGTATTGCCATGCAGTGACGTGATTTCAGGAAAAACAAATAAATCTGACGCGATTTTTAGGAGCAAACCAAGAAGCTATACATTTTTTTCAGTCAGCATTTACATTGCAATCAAAACTATGGTAGTTGCCGTACCCATGCTATAGTAGACGCATTTTCAACCGTAATTAGGGCTTTAAAGATAAGTTTGTTGTAAATGTGCTTCAAAGGGAGGTTTTCCAAAATGTAAATACTATTACTATGTGAGTGGATGGGTAGTTTCAGACAAGTATCTGCCCATGATTATTGTGAAGAGGAGTGATCTAAATTTCAAACCCCAGTTCTGTTCTTAAAATGCACAAATATGGCGAACACAAAATTAAGCTTCGGCAATATTGACAAATTTAACATTAGCTGAATAATAGGAGTCCTATTCGCACAATGCAGAGTCTTCTGATTTGGAATGTTTTCTTCTAATTGAAGACCTAATTATAACAAAATATGTATATAAATAGTCATATGGAGAGTGTATCTAAACATTACCCCTCTTATGTCTCATTTAGGTGACACGTAGTGCAGAATGGGAGGTGGAGAGAGGTACAACATTCCAGTTTCCCACCCTGAACGCCCTTTGCCCAAGAAGAACCACCAGCTTGGCCGGGCAAAGCAGAGGAACCGTGACAAGAATGGATCGTCAGTAGCAGCATCTGCAGGAGGGGCAGGCCTTCACCACCACGGCCACCGTCGGAGCGACAAAGGCGCAGCCTACCACAGGTCCCCAGAGGCGCGGCAGGCCGTGTCTGCTGAGAAGAATGCTCCTGTCCGTTTTGCCACCAGCAGCTATGATAAGAACTGGGAGGGTGTGGTGTCCCACCTCAACACACTCCTGGTCAACACCCAGGGAAGTCCGAGCTATGCTGGGCCAAAGTTCAGCGAGCCGCCCTTGCCCAGTGTGTTGCCCAGACCCCCCAGCCACTGGGTTTCCTTCCCGGTGAGCTCCTGTGACAACAGGGAGATGATGGCCTTCCAGCTCAAGAGTCTCCTCAAGGTGCAGGCCTGAGCGGGACACACACAACTGATTTTGTTTTAGTAAAGCAAATACATGGACTAGGGCTCGTTTGAGGGCATCTGCCCACCAGGAACATCTCAGTGCTGTAATAGTTTTAGCTGTTTTTAAACATTGTCCTTCTTTGAGAGTTAGGATACATTTACAACAATGTTTTGTTGTAAATGATTATTCAAGATATTTTTTAACAATAAAAATTCCCCAAAAGAAATTACAGCACTGTAGCCTTGCTGGTCGGTGATGCCTTTAGTCGAGTCCGTTGTGACTAATGATGAACTGGATATCCTTTGTACTTTTGTGTTTTTGTTCTTTTATGTTGGCTGTAAAAAAAAACAGATTGAGTGAGTTTTTCCCCCAAACAAGGGTTTATTTTAGGTCAGGTTAACTCCCCTTTTACAGTCCATTTCTGTGGACAGATTTACATTTTTCATTTACATAGGTTTTGTGATGATGACGGTGACTGTTGGAGTCTCCTCTAAAAGCTTCAGGTGCTAAAGCAAACACATTTGTAGCATTTTTTAATAGGGCCTCTTTTCTTATTTGTTGTTCCTTGTTTGGGATTAAAAGACACTCAACTGTAATTCTGCAGGGAAAATAATATCTTACTGGTGGTAATAAGCTGTAGTAAATGAACAGGTCAGAACTAATCCTCAAACTGAAAGGTAATAAGAGACCAGGGCACAGAGGCTTTGGGCTGTCAACTCCTGTACCTTCTTTTTTTAATTGCGCTGTGCGCACATGCACTATAGGAGTTGAGTCTGCCCAAGGCCTGCAACACTCTATCATAGCATTATTTTGTACAGGTCCTTTTTTGTTGTGGTTGAAAGATGTATGAAATGCTCTGTGTAACCAAAGCAATGTTTTTTGCTGTATATTTCCCCCCTTCCTTTTTTGTAGGCATGGTTGCCTTTTGCCATTTCAGCTTCTTGCTGGCCCAAGTGGTAAATAAGTTTAGAGTCCTGGGGGTCACCTCATTTGTTTCAATCAGTACTGTTATTCCTCCAGTCTCTGCCTGTTCAGGACAATGCTGCAGCTTCAACATGCGGAAGAGGACCTGGTTTAGATGAAGGATGGAGTCTCACTTTGTCTTTAAGTCTCATGCCATGGTCCTGTTGGCTGTTTGCATTAGTAAGCAAGGTATGGCAGAGCTGGGGAGAGCTTCTAAGTGAAGTGGTCCATGGGACTTGACATGGGGCAGGAGGCTTGTGTTTTGTGTTTACAATTAGGTCTGATTGACCATCCCATAATCGACAGACACTTGCTGCCTCTTGCCTCTGCACTCTTATTTATCCTCTTGCACTGCAATCTAACCCCCACACCCTCATAAGTTACCAGCCAGGATATTATTCAAATGATGGAGGCGTAATTGACTATCTTCCTATGGATTCTCTATTTTTGTGATTCAATGCCCTATTGAGGCTCTCTTTTGCTTTCCCTTCGCAGAATTGAAGTGGTTTATTGCCAGCCTATAGATGACAAAAAACAAAGTACGGGAGCTTGATAAGTGTGTTCAAGAGCCATGTAAATAATGAAATGTATAAAGTACTTGTAGCATATGTACATTTGCAGCCAAGTTTGAGGCTTGCCCGACAAAAGTATTTTTAGTAATAACACTGAATGTATAAGATGTGCTACAGAAACATCTTGACTTCAATGCTGAAGAATATTTTTGTTAAAAAAAAACAAAAAACAAACCTGCCTATAGCATATGTCAGTACCCCTGCACTGTTATCTTTCCAGAGATCTTGCACATGTTTTTTATTGTTTTGTATTATGCAGTGTAGGGTGAAAGATGCTAAGTGCAAACTACGTAAAACTAAATTCTAAAATTGGATTCTAGGAGACTTGCTTATGTATGAAATTGAGTTCAGAATCTGCTTATGTTCTGTAAGCTTGATCCTGTTTGTTTTGAGTTGACCCGTTTGTGCCTAAGTTGAAACTCATGCCTAAAGTGACATGTTCTTTTCAAAATGGCAATGCCATAGATTGACCAAATGTTCTTCTCTGAACCAACTTCAATTCTCAGCTGTTCTTCCGCCTGCTGACAATTGAATTTGGCCCCATGTGCTTCAAAACCTTTATATTGGTTGTTAATGTAAACATTTTTTCTTGTCCCTAAATCGTGCATGGCTAAGTCTCCTTGTGCTAAATTAAAAAAAAAAAAATGTAATGAATTGGCTTTTAATTTGTCCCTCTTAATATGCTGTCACTATGTATGAAAACAAAATGCCCTGTTGAAAATTGGTATTGATTAGTGTGTAGGAAAAATGCAAATGTTTAATGCACTCTTGAATTGAAGACAAATTTTTACAAAAAAAAAATAAATCCCCTACCCCCCCCCCCCCCAACTTTTGTCTGAGTCTGAAATTATTTTACTTTTAACTATTTAGAAAACTATATTTAACCTTTGTTACTATTGCTTAACAGTCATCAGTTCATCTTTCATAAGAGAAAATGGTAAGACACTTAAAATATTGGTTGACTTTATTTCACTCACCAAATAAAGTACATGAGAAAGGATTGTAGCTCATGAATATATTTTCACAAAATACTTGACGAATTTAGTAGCAACAAACTGCCTTTCATTTATCACTCATCACCACTGATTACAGGAAAAGGCTACTACAGTACACAGTTTGTCTGCTGAGGGCCAGGGCACTAAGTAAATACTGGTTAGTCGGTGCATAAAACATAACTTTTTTTTTTACTGCTTATATAATACACAAACCATAGAATCAAGACAGCTCCCACCTCAACAAATGAGTGAATGTAAATATTGCCAACTCAAAAGTACAAAAATATTCTTGGTGGAGCCAGTCTAACTTTTTCACCCTCAGTGACAGAGTACACAAGTCCCCAAAAACACAACCTAGTAAAATATAACCTAGTTAAACTTGACAACTTTTATCAACTGTGCTTTCATGAATCACAAAAAAAACAAAAACGTTTTCATTATGCTCACAATGATCTCCAGATACTGCTGCTTTCTTCCCTTTGACAACAGATTCTTCCATGTGATGATAAACAAAAAAATATCAAACCTAGTAGCATAACACTCCAGATAATCTCTAAAGCTGAACAGAAACATCCTCACATACAGTACAGCTTTTTGAAGAAACATAATAGGTTTAGTGGCCTCCGGACTTGCGCCCGGCCCAGGACCTGGAGCGGGAGCGTGATCGGGACATAGACCTGGAGTAGGACCGGGACGGAGATCGCCCCACAGACTGTTTCTGGGAGCTGGATGTCGGGTGGTAGTCTTCAGCCGGGCTGTGGGACCTGGACTGGCTCTTTTTACCTTTTGGTCTGGACCTGGCGGGAGATGGGGAGCGGGATGCAGAGCGACTGCGTGAGCCTGGTTCATGGTGGGTCCTGTGGTTATCACGTGGAGGACCTCTGTACCTGGTGGGATAAAGGTTACTTAATAAGAAACACAAAAATTGTGTAAAGTTTGTAATAGCGCCTATAATTGTGTCCTATGTAAATTTCAAAATTAGCCTACTTTTCAGTTTCGTGGCTTCTGCTTCGTCGATGTCGATTGTATGATCGAGACCTGAGTGGGAAAAAACAAAAATAAAAAAAATCATAAGCCAGGGTGACACTGGTGTCGCCACCCTTTTAAATGTTCTGGAACAAATCTCATCCAGCTCTATTCATAACCTAAACTGATAAAGGCCCTAATTGACCTAATGAATAACCTTGATCACGTGAAAGTGTGTGACAGGGGACTGACTTAATTTCAAACAGCTTGATTTTTGTTAATGAAAGCAAAGATTAAACCCATTTATCAATGTTATTGGTTTAATAACTATCATATTACATTTAACCTGTTCTGTCCACAATTCTTAACTAAATTGATATATAACAATATTGTGGTGACATGGGTCACATTAGGCTTTTACCTTAAAATATTGTGAATTATGAAAACCTCACGTCATAATAGGAAAAACGGTAATGAGAGGCTTAATTCAGTGAATTCACATATTTTTTTAAATAAATATAGTTTGTTTAAATAATTTGCTAAACCTAATCAGTCTACTTTTCATTTTCATGCCTTCTGCCAAAGTACAACTACAATGTATATTGAGGAAATGCAACTAAAAACACAAAAAGTAAAAGTGCCCTTTGATGAAACTAATAATAAATAAGAACACCTTTTTCATTAGTTTGATGTTTATTATCACAAAAATGTATTGAATACCAAGGATAGCACAAAATATCCCTATCTTTTTGTGAGTAGTGTTTGTGACATCTCCACGGGCAACAGAAAATAATTGAGAAGCACTGCCATAGACCATCAATGCAAAAAGTGTTACATTGAGATTTGTGGATTAAACTAGTTTATTTTTTTGGGATCAAATATTTCAGAGAATTTGAATAAAAACCACGTAAGAATCATTGGTTGTTGACTCACTCTTTAGGGCTTTCAGACCTCCGAGGACGGCGTTCGTACGATGGGCTGCGAGAACGGCGGCGATCATAGCTGCGGCTTCGGGAGCGCCTTCGACGGCTGTCCCGATCATCGTCGTGACGGGAGAAACTGCGAGGTGAGTGTCGCTCCTTGGTTTTCATCTGGTTTGGAGCTTAATGGACACATTTAAATAGAGTTTAACTAAAACTGAATTCAGAGTTTCCCAAAGCATGTTTGTGTCCATGTAATACACTGAGCTGCAACCCCCCAGACCCAAGTATTCATTTAGATAGAGGACTATAGAATGAAGGGAAGGATAGAAGGGGGAAGGAAGAATAGAAAAGGGAAGGAATGAAAAAAGGACAGAAATGAGGATATTGGATTTAAATGATATAAGTAAACATGGTAAGAAGCAGGATAAACTTAGAAGTAATCAAGAAGATTGTGCGCACCTGCACTTTGATGTTGTTGTACATGTAAACGCATAGGATAGTGAGAAACGAAATTTCGATTCCTTTGTATGTCAAGTACATGTGAAGAAATTGACAATAAAATTAACTTTGACTTTGAAGGAAGGATAGCAATAAAGTAGGTAGGGGGAGCAAGGAGAGAATCTGTAAGGAAAGAAGTAATAAAGCAGCAAGGGGAGAATGAAGGAAGAACAGGGAAGGATAGAAGTAAATGAAGGAAGCATATAAGCGAGGAAGAGTGGGAGGGAAATAAGGAGGGCAAAGATTAAAATAAATAAGCAAAGACAGAGGATAGATGTAGAAAGGGAGGAAGGGGTGAAGATAGAAGTAAATAAGCAAGGAAAGAAAATGGGAGAACGGAAATACAGAAGGAAAGAATGAGGAAGAAAAGAAGGAAGGAAAATAAGGAGGGAGGTGACAGCAGATACAGGATTGCTAAAGCTGTTCTTACTCTTTCGGTCTCCTTGGGCGAACTGGATCTCAATCTGACGGCCACAAACCCATTTCCGGTCCAGGTTGTGAAGGGCGTCCTCAGCGTCTCGGACATCTTCAAACGTGCTATATCGTTAAGGCCTTTTCAATTTTCAAGTTGTGGAAAGTTCGGGACAGAAAGAAGACTATACACATGCGGAACAATTACAGAGAAAAAGGCTGCAAAGCACAGACTGGATTTAGATCAGTGCGGTGAAAAAGGTAAAAATGAAAAATAAATTAAAGTATCGTCTTCAGTCATACCTACTGCAAATTACAACACAACACTAAATCAATTCGGCCCATTTGTGATTTCAGACTGTGAAGACAAGACAAATATTGATAGTGATCAGATTCAGTAGGATACACAAAGTTTGGCTTGTTACCTTTAACATGCTTGACCTTTGACCTTCAGCTTGTTCTTTATTGTCTTGGCAGAAGAACTTGAGGTTTCCTGCTTGTCTTTGCCCAATAAACACTTTGCTTTTCCTCCCTTTGGTAGACAAATGGAAGCCTGGGTGCTC
Source organism: Eupleurogrammus muticus (assembly GCA_036785175.1). Classification (NCBI taxonomy): domain Eukaryota; kingdom Metazoa; phylum Chordata; class Actinopteri; order Scombriformes; family Trichiuridae; genus Eupleurogrammus; species Eupleurogrammus muticus. The sequence goes on from JAYKQN010000018.1 coordinate 3,778,110, forward strand.
TCTTTTCTCCTCTTTGTATCTTCATGCTTTTGCTCTCTCTTTAAATCTCCAAATTCCACTATTGCTTGATGCCTGGGTGTCTTTGGCTTGAATCTACTCTACAACCGCCTTTCAACTTTCTTTGGTGTGGGGTCTCCAGAACTGTATCTTTACAATTCTAAGGCAACAACAGAAGAGATATTGGTTAGGAATGTGTTTAAATATAGTAGAGCACAATATACTTCATATCAAATGACACTTATAATAAAGAACATTCCAATGCAATGGGATAAACATTTGACATGAAAAAAATGATTAGTCAAAGAGATAAAACCTCAGGTGTCATTGCACCTAAAGCAACCAAAAACAAAACAAAATGAATGTAGTACAATCTATCAATAAAAACAACATTTCCAAATTAAAATGAAATAATAAAGGATATTGAATGTAAGCAAATCCTCTTGCCCGTCGTGTATAGAAGTCAAGTGGAATGTAGACATCTACAATAGGCCCATAACGACCAAACTCACGTCGTAAATCCTCTGGCCTAAAGTGTCATGAAATAAGCACATTTATTCTGCTGGCTAGCATATATGTTTAGTTGAGTCCAATGTGCAGGATTTTACACAAGGGCAGGTGCCAGCACAGCATATGACATGACTTTATTTTTAGAAATAAGACTTGAAAATCTGCAGGTAAAAAAACGGCCAGCCACTGTCAACTCTCAACAAATCCACTGCAGCCATGGAAGCTAAAAATGGCATGCATCTATTTACAGAAGCGGCAAGGTCACAAGGGCCACTTGTTGAAACCTTAACACAATTTAGCTCAATTTATGTCTCTAAAATTTGAAAATGTCTTGAAAAGGCAGCACTGACCACAATCCTAACTGGATAATCTTACTTATACAGAATAAAGGTATTGGGTTGTTAGTTATTCCTTTTAATGTTTATGTTAATTATTAGGGTGCAGGAAATGCGCATTACAAATGCAAATATAAAAACGGCTTAGAAATAGTACATAATTTTACACACAGGTGAAACGAACCAGTCACATTAGGTTTCGGTATATCGATCGCATTTCTTTAGTAGAGTAGGCTAACAATGTATTTAAAAACAGCAAGATCAGTGTATTATGAATACACAGAAGAATAGTCAAGAATTTATGACTCTTTACATCATTAACTTTAAGCAGCATAAATAAAAATCCTGTTGTAATATTCTGCGTAAGTATTAGGGAGTAAATTGTATTTATCTTATATAATCTCTATAACAGACAGTACAATATGTTCAGTAGGAGTCTCGGCAGGTTATAATGTGCAAGATCAAGTTTCTAAAAAGGTTTATTTTTAGATTGTCACGCGTTCATAATATCTTGGTCTATTGCACGATAATATCACGCTATAAATACACATGCAAGTATCCGAAGATTATGAAGTTAAACTGGACAAAAAATTAATTGTTCTCCAGCTTGTTAAATGCGGCGTGACAAGCGTCCTGCGTTGAATAGAAACTACAAGCACCTCCATCTCAAACCGCAGCGCTCGTTCTTGCTCGTTAAATATCGACAATAAAACAAACGAACGTTAACGGGCATTAGGCTCGTGACGTTAAACTTTCCCCACATCAATGCAGCTTTTTAAATTTTAATATCCGCCAGCCACACGTACACTAAGATGAGATTAACCGACAGTTACGGTTGTGTATAGGTTATAAATAACTATCCACTGACTCTCTCCGCCAGAGCAACTCGGTGACGCCGGTTAGCCATTTTGGTTTTAGCCTCATGTTAGCTTGTTAGCATGCTAACGCAACAGCGAGATTTAAACCGACAACGTACCTGGAATCGTCGGCGATGTTTCTGACGAATAGCGAGGTGTTGGGGGGCCTCAGGTACCTAGCCATTTTCTAACGGCCCGTTGCTGCACTTTGATGGACGCGAAGGTGTTTTAATGTGATACTGAATTTTCTCACAAAATCCTCCCAGCGCAGCTGACACTAGCTACGTGATCAAAGTGATATACGCAACTGCGCATGCGCAGAGCCGTGGCGCCACGAAGACAGATATACATACACTAGCAGCAGTCCCAATCTAACCAGCCTTTTTTGCCTTTGCTTTTTTACCTCTTACAAAACATGTCTTTTAGATGTATAATAATTGTCAACAGCTACACCTGCAAGTTATTCAATTTGTGACTAATAAAGGATTATTTTATTGTCTTATTTTTGTCTCTAAACTCCTCAAGTCGTTTCATTTCAACAGCTGTACAAATTAGAGATGCAAATAATAGTTGATTAATCAACTGATTATTAATATCTGGTGAATAATGTAAAGTTTGCAAGTAATCGATTAAACGTAGTTCTAATATAAATGAACAAATAATAATTATTATTATCAGCGGTATTGCAGTTATTATTATTAGTTATAGTTGGGCTATGAATATGTTGACAGTTAGGTAATGTATTGATTATTTAATACATTAATTGATTAGTTGTTTGGTTCATTAAGTGGTGTAAAATGTAGATCATTGTTTAAAGCTAAGGATTCAACCTAAAAAGTCTTTTTTGTCCAGACCAACAGTCCAGAACCCAAAGATCATCAGTTTACTATTATAGAAGAATAAAGAAACCAGAAAATAATCAGAGAAGAGAAGGTGGAACCAGAGAATTTAGACATTTTACTTCTTAAAAATGACTCAAATGGATTAATTGATTATTAAGATAGTTGGCGATTAATGTTGTAGTTGGCAACTATTTGACTTATCGTTGTAGTATAAATTATCCAATATTTCACCAAAAATCAAACATTAAAGAAGAAGACTTTAGTTTTTTTATTTCTCCTATTCATCATCTCATGACCCCGCAGATTTATTTTGTGATTCAGAACCACTGGACTAAATTAACTAACTAACTAATATAAAGTAATAGTAACAATCTGCCTACACATGAATGCTTCAGTATTGATGATCTAATGGTGTATATTAAACTTTATATAATGTAATAAATGGTTAATGTTATAAATCAGAGGGACGGATGTTACACTTTTACTGCTTTAAGTACATTTTGCTGCATGGCATTAATGGATTCATTTTACACTGTTTTGATGGTACTTACATTTGAATACTTCCACTTTTCAGACAGCTGTGGACAGACTTTTCACAAAAAATGGCATGAATTGCACTTATTAAGCAACACTTTTATTTAAATAGACATTGGTTTCTTCACTGTCAAGGTTACATCTTTTTGCTTTTTCGGATGAGAGTTGCAGAGCCCATGGTCAAAGTCTGAAAAGAGATAAGGTAAAAAGACATTTAATTTGTGGCCATGAGGTAAAATACATTACATTACTTATTTTTGTTTTTTTGTAATTATTGTAGATATATACTCTACTGTGCAAGTTTTAGGCACTTTATATTTAATTTTGTATTATTATTGTCAGATCAGCCCCACATTTATTTTGCAACCCAAACCAAATGAATGTAGTACAATCTATCAATAAAAACAACATTTCCAAATTAAAATGAAATAATAAAGGATATTGAATGTAAGCAAATCCTCTTGCCCGTCGTGTATAGAAGTCAAGTGGAATGTAGACATCTACAATAGGCCCATAACGACCAAACTCACGTCGTAAATCCTCTGGCCTAAAGTGTCATGAAATAAGCACATTTATTCTGCTGGCTAGCATATATGTTTAGTTGAGTCCAATGTGCAGGATTTTACACAAGGGCAGGTGCCAGCACAGCATATGACATGACTTTATTTTTAGAAATAAGACTTGAAAATCTGCAGGTAAAAAAACGGCCAGCCACTGTCAACTCTCAACAAATCCACTGCAGCCATGGAAGCTAAAAATGGCATGCATCTATTTACAGAAGCGGCAAGGTCACAAGGGCCACTTGTTGAAACCTTAACACAATTTAGCTCAATTTATGTCTCTAAAATTTGAAAATGTCTTGAAAAGGCAGCACTGACCACAATCCTAACTGGATAATCTTACTTATACAGAATAAAGGTATTGGGTTGTTAGTTATTCCTTTTAATGTTTATGTTAATTATTAGGGTGCAGGAAATGCGCATTACAAATGCAAATATAAAAACGGCTTAGAAATAGTACATAATTTTACACACAGGTGAAACGAACCAGTCACATTAGGTTTCGGTATATCGATCGCATTTCTTTAGTAGAGTAGGCTAACAATGTATTTAAAAACAGCAAGATCAGTGTATTATGAATACACAGAAGAATAGTCAAGAATTTATGACTCTTTACATCATTAACTTTAAGCAGCATAAATAAAAATCCTGTTGTAATATTCTGCGTAAGTATTAGGGAGTAAATTGTATTTATCTTATATAATCTCTATAACAGACAGTACAATATGTTCAGTAGGAGTCTCGGCAGGTTATAATGTGCAAGATCAAGTTTCTAAAAAGGTTTATTTTTAGATTGTCACGCGTTCATAATATCTTGGTCTATTGCACGATAATATCACGCTATAAATACACATGCAAGTATCCGAAGATTATGAAGTTAAACTGGACAAAAAATTAATTGTTCTCCAGCTTGTTAAATGCGGCGTGACAAGCGTCCTGCGTTGAATAGAAACTACAAGCACCTCCATCTCAAACCGCAGCGCTCGTTCTTGCTCGTTAAATATCGACAATAAAACAAACGAACGTTAACGGGCATTAGGCTCGTGACGTTAAACTTTCCCCACATCAATGCAGCTTTTTAAATTTTAATATCCGCCAGCCACACGTACACTAAGATGAGATTAACCGACAGTTACGGTTGTGTATAGGTTATAAATAACTATCCACTGACTCTCTCCGCCAGAGCAACTCGGTGACGCCGGTTAGCCATTTTGGTTTTAGCCTCATGTTAGCTTGTTAGCATGCTAACGCAACAGCGAGATTTAAACCGACAACGTACCTGGAATCGTCGGCGATGTTTCTGACGAATAGCGAGGTGTTGGGGGGCCTCAGGTACCTAGCCATTTTCTAACGGCCCGTTGCTGCACTTTGATGGACGCGAAGGTGTTTTAATGTGATACTGAATTTTCTCACAAAATCCTCCCAGCGCAGCTGACACTAGCTACGTGATCAAAGTGATATTATTTTTATTTTTTATTTTTTTATTTTATTTTATTATTATTAGTTATAGTTGGGCTATGAATATGTTGACAGTTAGGTAATGTATTGATTATTTAATACATTAATTGATTAGTTGTTTGGTTCATTAAGTGGTGTAAAATGTAGATCATTGTTTAAAGCTAAGGATTCAACCTAAAAAGTCTTTTTTGTCCAGACCAACAGTCCAGAACCCAAAGATCATCAGTTTACTATTATAGAAGAATAAAGAAACCAGAAAATAATCAGAGAAGAGAAGGTGGAACCAGAGAATTTAGACATTTTACTTCTTAAAAATGACTCAAATGGATTAATTGATTATTAAGATAGTTGGCGATTAATGTTGTAGTTGGCAACTATTTGACTTATCGTTGTAGTATAAATTATCCAATATTTCACCAAAAATCAAACATTAAAGAAGAAGACTTTAGTTTTTTTATTTCTCCTATTCATCATCTCATGACCCCGCAGATTTATTTTGTGATTCAGAACCACTGGACTAAATTAACTAACTAACTAATATAAAGTAATAGTAACAATCTGCCTACACATGAATGCTTCAGTATTGATGATCTAATGGTGTATATTAAACTTTATATAATGTAATAAATGGTTAATGTTATAAATCAGAGGGACGGATGTTACACTTTTACTGCTTTAAGTACATTTTGCTGCATGGCATTAATGGATTCATTTTACACTGTTTTGATGGTACTTACATTTGAATACTTCCACTTTTCAGACAGCTGTGGACAGACTTTTCACAAAAAATGGCATGAATTGCACTTATTAAGCAACACTTTTATTTAAATAGACATTGGTTTCTTCACTGTCAAGGTTACATCTTTTTGCTTTTTCGGATGAGAGTTGCAGAGCCCATGGTCAAAGTCTGAAAAGAGATAAGGTAAAAAGACATTTAATTTGTGGCCATGAGGTAAAATACATTACATTACTTATTTTTGTTTTTTTGTAATTATTGTAGATATATACTCTACTGTGCAAGTTTTAGGCACTTTATATTTAATTTTGTATTATTATTGTCAGATCAGCCCCACATTTATTTTGCAACCCAAACCAAAAAAAATATAAAGGGATCCCCCTCACAGATTCCGATCTCAATATCAATAAAGTGATTTCTGGTATGATGAACTTTACCTCAACCATTTCTCCTCCTTTGAGCTCCTGGATGTGACAGAACTTGCCAGTGTTACAAACCAGTTTGCCACCTTCCATATTGACGATGCACTGCAGGGCAGAGGAGGAGACAACATATATCACCAATCCCACCAAATAATCAATGAACCAAAGAAATAAAAAAAAAACTCACATGCAGTTTTTGTTATCACTGATAATTAGTTTTAACTTCATGAGAATCTTTTTATTACTGATACATTTTAATTCTCAAAAATTCTGCTACAACATTTAAAAAAAAAGAATCATATTGTGTACTATAGCACTGACAAAAAATCTTTTTGCAGTGTCTTTCTGCCAAGTCAGAAGGTGAATCTAGGTTGGAAACCTTAAGCTTTTTGCCATCCATGGTGGAGATGTCAGCCTCCTTGCCAATCGTAAAGGTGTTGGTTACAGTCTTTCCCGGAGTCTTGGAGGTGACGACAAAGTCATTTCCCTTCTGCTGGATCTCAGTAATTGGCTTGATGTCCTTGGCCATCTTAATGACATCTGCTGGGAGGTCTGGTGACCAAAAGGTGTTTTTTTGTTGTTAATTTGTGAAAAGAACACATTGCTTCAGCTACCAAAATGTATTGTTACTGCAGCCTTTTATGTATTTTTTCTCACCCATGGCCTTGAGGAACTCCTCGTAGTTCTCCTGAGCGTAGACCTGCCATGTTCCATTGAAGTCCATGTTTTCTGGAGGCTGGGACAGCTGTGTGAAGCTCAACACAATGTAGAAAAAACCGAGATGCTGCCACACCTTATATTCAAAGGGAACCGGGCCCGGGTCTTTGTCTAATCAGTAACAAACCAATCTGAAGTCCGTTTGAACAACCTAGAGTTCACTTACTCCTGTTTAGAGTAAACCCAAACCCATCAAAGATGTATAAATGTGCAAAAATGTGGCATTTTTTTATAATCAAAAAGAAAGTGTTTTGGATGCACGGTAGACAAAATCCAGAGGTAGGAAAGATAAAAGGACTACACACACACTACATGAATAATGACTAAAACAGTATTATGCACCATTTACTCTAAAGTTCACAGGGCTCAAAGAGCAGATTCAGGTTTCAGAAAGTTTATTCAATGCACTGTCTGATATATTTAATGCATTTCATTAAAGAACTCCTTCATTTAAAATATCCAATAAATGAACTCTATGTCTGCAACCTTTCCTCTGCTGAACAGCCTGAAGTGAATCCAACTCACAGAGTGACGCCCAGGATTAGGGTCAATGACACTGAGGACTGTTTGCTCATACAAGACACAAGTTCTGCTTGCAAAATCTCAAAAAGTCTGAAAGGAAAACTCCTAGTCAGAAACATTATTTACATATGAAATAGGTGCTGGATTTATTAGTAGTAGTTGTAAAAGTGACGGTCACTTTGGAGAAATGACTTTAGGAATAATGTCATGTGGTGGCGAGATGACAAAGTCAAAAACTTCAAAATGAATAAAATAAATAGTATTTGTTTTTTTTTTAGACTAGTCAAACTAGTTTTCAGGTTTACACCACATATCATTTTTGACCTCGTCCTGGAAGCCTTAAAACATGGTACCAGATAGTTTACTGCTTAAAAACATTTTTAAAAATGAAAAACATGTTATCAAAAACATCAAAAATAGAAAAAATTAAACTTTTTAAATGACATGAAACCAATATAACCACATAATGTACATTTTGAAGGACCCGATGAATGATTTTCAGTCAATGACAATCAGTCTTTATTTATATAGAACATTTCATACTGTGACATTAGCCCAATTTGCTGCACCTGACAAAATCACAAAAGTAAACAAATATAGGTGAGCAAGAAATGAACAAATCAAGTAAAAGAATGAAGCAGCAATAGAAGTAAAAGTCAGGTTAAAACACTATTACTAAAAAATGTCCAGCCTGTTCCAGACAGTAAATGAAATCCATGTGTTGACTTGACCTGCTGCACAGAATCTTAAGGCCTAGAGACATGCCTGAGAACCATGGTGCCAGGCCATCAAGTGATTTTAAATAGTCCTAAAATCTTTTTGAAAACTGATAGGCAATAACTTTAAAATAGAAGTTATATGTGCAGATTCAACAGCTTTTTTTAGATAGAGCAAATAAGAGAGCAATGCAATAGTCAAGTCACGAAAGCATGGATCAGTTTTCTGTCAGCATGAGACAGAAATTCTGTAACCTTAGCAATGTTCCCAGGATGATAAAAGGACAGTTGGGTGACATTCTGAATGTGGGCTTCATAAACTGTGGTATGGTTGGTTGGAGGAAGGTGTAAAAGAAGATGAGCAGACAGGATGAAATGCAGAACTATTTATTAAAGGATCAGGTAAGCAGACACTACAAAGACCGAACTGGACTTAAATACAATCTGAACAACATAGGGAAGGCAGGACAAGGACTTATGGGGTCATTCATGCACGATCAGTCATTACCCCTTTCATACCAAGCACCAGGTCAAAAACCTCACAGTTATTGCTCATTCAGTCACTGTCCTCTCTGGTTTTATTGTGTTTTGGTTGTGTTTGCTGTGATGTGATTTTCCTCCCTGTTCCAGACAGTTGACTCATTGTGCTTTTTATTCCAAATATTGTGGCCTCTGTTGTATACATTTCTATCCTATACACACTGATGGGGCTACAATCACATGTATAGTTGGATGTTATCTATGTTTACCTCAGTGTTCGGTTTCCACATGACACCTGACAACAGCTAATTGAGGCGGACAAGGGATCTAAAATAGAACCTTGTTGTCTGATTATTCTGAGCAGAGAAACAAGAAACTTGTAGCCAGTCAGATATGATTTAAACCAACTTAGAACCATCCCTGTTTTATTATGACCACTACTACTAATTTAGTAGCTGAGGATTTGGCAGTTGTGTTGTAGAAGAGGTGTGTGGTTGTTTAAAAAACAAACTTTGTCCACAGTCATTGGAAGTTTTCCTTTTTTAATGAACATGTTAGTAAAAGCTCTTCACTAGGATGCTTTTTTTACTTCTAGTAAATAGGCTTGTGTTTTCAAGCTTTTTGTTCAGTTCTTGTAAGACAAAGTTTTCTTTAAGTTGATATTCCACTTCTCTGTCACAGAAAGACACATAATTAACCACTTAGCTGTGTGCAGATTTTGCCCAAACCCTCTATATAGTATATTATATGTTTCTACAGTATATAGTCACAATTACAACAAAATATGTTGTCATTTTGATCCAGAATACACTGTGTATTCTGGGCAAAAATTCTTAAAACTAAACAGATGTGCCCTAAAAGATTTTTGTAAGTCCATATAAAAAGTGAAAATAGGTTTTCCTGGTCATGTAATGTAATTATTTTGTTGTCCTTCAACGTATAAGTAAATATTAAGATGTGGATTTTATATTAGTTAAATCATTTTATTAGATAATTTTAGTAACATTGAGCCAAAGTAATTGTTGCCATATGGCATTATAAAGGTTAATGAACTGAGCATAAACTCAAAACTGGTAATCAATACATTTACAGGTAATTATAACATACAGTATTTCTGTTCAGTATCAGACTTAAGCAGACAAAATGCAGACTACAGCAAGGTGTAATTTGACTACCTCTTATATCTCTACTTGGTGAACTCTCAAACCACAACATAAAATCATTGCAGAAAAGATATTTCTGACTCAGTCGCCCATCTCCACAGCGTTGGCCGGAGGTTTCATCCCATGCTTGTACACACTCACGGTCACATCTACCGTCTCAGATCCGTACTGGTTGCGCACAAAGATGCTGTATTTTCCGGAATTTTCCATGTTGACTTTGTTGACGGTGATGGTGCTGCAGCTGGGCTCCCTCGTGATGACAAACTGACCTTCATTAAAGATCTCTTTGTCATTTCGAAGCCAGAAGATCTCAGGAGCCGGTTCTCCTTCGATGAAGCAGGTCAGACACAGAGACTGAGAAGAGGAGCAAGAAGAGCACGGTTAAAGGCAACACAGTTCATCAAAACTGCAAAATATCATCAAATAAGAAGAAAAATTAAATAAACTGTTTTCTAAAGCACCACTTTTCTCATAAAATGCAGAAAGTGCTTTACCAGAAAGAGAAAGTCACACTGTAAACCTTAAAATTTATGTTAAGTAACTCGCAGCAATTATTTAGAAAGTTACTGTGATTATTTTTTACAGTAAAAGTACTGTACTGCTGTTTATGGTATTGTGTCTTTATTGTAAAATAATAAAATAAAAAAAATACTTTTCACTTGTATCTACAGTATCCGGTGATTAACTGTAATATAAAATCATTGAAATACTGTGTTCAGATATATTTACAGTATTGGGTGGTTATTGTACTATAAAAAATCAACAAAATACTGTTCAGTTGTATATACAGTAGTGTGTGATTAATTGTATTATAATACAGTAAGTCTTTGACTAGTGTGATTTATTGCAGTAATTCTCTACTTTGACTAGCATTATTTATTGTAAAATATAAATCGATATACAATAAAAATACAATTTACAGTGCAGATAATTGCGTTAATGTGTAACTGAGTCATCCTGTGGTGTCCGTAATGTGATGCAACATAATGTGAAGTAATATACTGTAATGTATAATGTAACATAATGTAATGTTGTACCTTTCCCTCCATGATGGCGACCACATCAGGGAGACCCTTGGCCACTTTGGCTCTGTCTAAAACAACATGAAAATTACTCCCTGTTCATAGTTTGATCTTGGAAATATTTTAGGGATTAACACATAAAACGTGACTCACTTTTCTCAGCAAAGACCACTTGCCTGAGGGATAAAAATAAAGGGCTAAATCAAATATGACTTTGCAGAGAGTGAGAAATTGTGGATCCATGCTGAGATGATTAATTAAAACGAGCTCTCGTTAGTTACCTCCGATTCCTCAGTGTTTTATATCACTGTCACAGCAAACCATGCGAGACACATCATCATAGATGGAGCAAACACTTACTTCAACCTCTGGTACTCCAGCAGAGCATCAGCAAAGGCTGTAAATTAATGGGAATAATCATCATTGTTGACACTGAATTCATTATTCATTAACTTTTCTTGGCTTTTAGTTTGATTTGATTTTTCAAATTTCTAATAAACTACATGTTAAATCCATAACAGAAGAAGTGCGAGTGAAGATTGGGTCCAAAAGAGCACATTACAAATATAACCTCATTATTTTTGTCTTTTACAGCTCCACTCTTCTCACTAATTGGGTTTTAAATCCTTTCAATAAATCAAATTTGTAAATTAAAATGCTATTTGTCCTCACCTTGACCAGACAGGTCAAGTTTACGCTTGTGTGTTTCTTTGCCATCAAACATCTCCAACGTGTATTGGCCTTTGTCGCTCTCTGTTGGGTTGAAGATTTCTATCCAGACTTTTTGCATGCTGTTTCCAGGCTTTGTTCGGCTTTCCTGGTCAATCCTCTTATCCCTGAATGAGAGACAGCACAGTTACAACTATCAAGTAGCTTTAATCAAAACCCTGAGCCAGAGTTAGACCACCACTCCTATTACTAAGAAAGATGTTTAATGCAATGACTCATCTTTATAAATGTTTTGAGACATAATCAAGAAACATTATTATAAAATCAGAAACTGACTTAGCTGTTGCCATTACATAATGAAATAATGAGGAACATATTTTATCCATAATTGGAAAAATAGAGCATATAATACATAAATAAAACTTTTTTATGTAAAGAAATAGGTTATACAAATATTTACAAAATTACTTAACCTTCAATTTACAAAACAGAAGGGGTGACATAAAAAAGTGAAATTTCAACACTATGATGTTTCAATGAATCTATATTAATGCATTTCAATTGAAATATTTACTGACTGAAGGATATTTAATTTTAAATTGAAAAGAAGCAGGTGAACATAATAATGAAAACTGTAAAACTGAAAACTTTATTCCTTGAGGCCTGAAAGATTCTCACTGACTTCACATTTCTGTGAAAAGACAGGGACCGGAACATTTTTCAGTCTCACTTCATACAGTCATCATTCAGTGGGCTGGATCAGACTCTTTAGCTGCCCATGCTGGTCCCTGGGCCACATGTTTGATATGTTCTACATCATTTTATTTAGTTGTTCATTCTTTTCAAATGTCAGTTCATAAAGTCTCCACCAGGTGGTAATAGAAGTCCTATTTAAGAAACTACGACATTTGCAAACAAAAGTTCCTTCAAAAATGTTACAAATGCAGTGAAGTTAATGTTGCAGAAACCCTGAAACTACTTTAACACATCAGTCCTGCAAAAAATTCAACCAGTGGAAAACTGGAGTTTTCACATTTTCTCAGAAATAAAAAGGGGTAATTTTTTATTCAATTCAGAAACAAACTCTAGACTCTGACTTTAAACACAGAATAATTTGAAAAAGTTGCAATTGAGTTGAATGATATTTAATCCAGACCTTTTGGTATTTTTTATTCTGATAATGTTTACTTTACATCTTTAATCACATAACATGTATTGTTATATGGAGGGAAACATCAAGATCCAGTCCTACTCTTATATTAAATACTAAACTTTGCAAAATGATCACATCTTACCATCAGCATCAGGGGACCCAGGCTTTCCTACTATGAAGACAAGTATTACAGAATATATCATTTTTATAGTTGGGTACCTACTCGACCCAACTATATCGATAGTAATTTCATTGATTTTAGTCATTTTTAGGAAGAAAATGTCCAAATTCTCTAGTTCCACCTTGTCTTCTCTTATTTTCTGGTTTCCTTATTTTTCTATAATAGTAAACTGATGATCTTTGGGTTGTGGACTGTTGGTCTGAACAAAAAAACATTTTAGGTTGAATCTTCAGCTTTGGGAAACAGTGATTGACATTTAACACCATTTTATGGACCAAGGAACTAACCGAATAATCTGTAAAATAATTGGTAGAGTAATAGAATCCACTATTAAAACACTTGTATCCCTAGTACCTACCACCAGTTTCTCAAAGACATGTTACAAATAATAGAACTCTGGTATTGTGTATGTTGTAAACCGCATTGAACAGATCAGGTCAGCACGACATACTGAAAGTTGCTTTTTACCAGCTTGTCAGAATGCAAACAGAGATTCTCATGTTTGGCTTTGTCATAGTTTAAAATGCCTCCTCCTCAACATGTGGACTCACTTGAAGTGCCAAGTGGTCTCCAGGTGGCTTATATAGTACTTGAGTGAGCAGTAGAGCTTGAAACCTTCGGCGGTGCAGTGAATCCCTAGCGGACCAGCTGACAGCGCTGCAAAGACAGGAAACACAGCTCCTTAATATTCTGACCACAATTAACCAGTTAAAACCCAAGGCTGCAGCGTTGAATTTAAAGCATAGATTAGGGCAAAGAACGGGTACTAAATCATCAACAATACACAAATCACATGAGAAAACATCAGCTACAACAATAGATAAAGACGTTTTGAGTGAACAATGACCATTGTCTATGTGACCTTTTTTACTATGTGATTTCATACTTGGTAATTTTAGTCCAACACTGCAAAACTGAAATCTTAACAGGTAAAGATATCTTGTTTTTGGTACAATTAGTTCCGTTTTGCTTAGAATTATTGTGTTCCACTGGCAGATAATTTATTTATTTATTAATTTTTTTGCCTGATTTGTCTCATTAAGTGTAAAAAAGACAAATTTTCTTATTTTTAATACATAAATCACATGAGAAATCCTCAGCTACAACAGTAAATAAAGTTTTTTTTTTTTATCTGTAGTAAAAAGATCCAAGTGCAAAGAGCAGTTGCAGCAGCGCAAAACATCTAGCATGGCCCAGAGTTTAATCTCAGAGTTTGCTAGCTCTGTTTGTCAGTCGATGGAGGACCGGAGTCAGGAGGCACACCACAGTGCTCAGGACCCCCTAGCTGAACCTGCTCCGAGCATAAGGATGAGCCAAGAAGCCCCGAACATGGAGGGCTTGCCGAAGAAGCTGCGGCTGAACTTGCCATCAGCCACGGACCACAGGTGGGCACAACTGGATGAAGACCTCAGCATCATCCTTGACAACACCTTGAGAGGGGATGCTGTAAAAAAGATCAAGACTCTGGTGGAGACAGTGTACCAAGTATGCTATGACAGATTTGGAGTTAAGGAAGGAAAGCCTGAGAAACAGCCATCAGGCCCCAGCAGAAGGCAACGGCGCATTGCTGAAATGCGCCAAGACCTCAGAGAACTCAAGAAGAGGTGGCGGGGAGCAGAACATCAGGAGAAGGAAGCCCTGAGCGAGCTAAGCTCAGAGGTGCGGAGAAGCCTACTCCAGCTGCAAAGGGCAGAGGCAACGCGGAGAAGACAGAAAGAGAAGCGCCGGCAGAGGAAATCTTTCTTCAACGATCCGTTCCGCTACACATCTGACCTCCTTGGCCAGCCCAAGAGTGGGAGACTGGCATGTTCCAAGGAAGAAGTGGAGGATGCTGTAAAGGCAGCACATAGCGACCCCAGCAGGGACCTACCATTGGGAGAGTGCCCCTTCCCTATCCCAAAGCTCAATCCAAGCACCCCTTTCAACATGGCAGACTTCACTTTTGAAGAAGTGAGGTCAGTGGTGAGACGGGCTCGAGCGGGATCCGCTCCTGGTCCATCAGGGACATCTTATAAGATTTATAAGAACTGCCCACAGCTGCTAAGGAGACTGGCCACACTCCTGCGCACACTGTGGAAGAAGAAGCAGGAACCCTGGCTGTGGACGCTTGCAGAGGGCTGCTTCATTCCTAAGGAGCTGAATTCATCAAGCCTTGACCAGTTTAGAGAGATTTCCCTACTGGACGTTGAGGGGAAGGTCTTCTGGGCAATCATCGCCCAAAGGTTGACATCATACTTACTTGTCAATGGCTACATCGATACAAGTGTCCAGAAAGGAGGAGTACCGGGCTACTCTGGATGCCTGGAGCACACGGCGGTAATTAGCCAGATAATTAAGGAGGCGAAGAGCAACAAGAAATCTCTCTCGGTGGTCTGGCTAGACCTCGCCAAGGCTTACCCAAATGTTCCACACCAGCTTATCTGCAAGGCATTGAATCATTACCAAGTACCATCAGAGGTCATTAAGTTGGTGATGGCTCATATGGGTTCTTTACAGATGAGGTTCAGTGCACAGGATTTTACCACCAAGTGGCAGAGGCTGGAAAAAGGGATCATGGCTGGCTGCACCATATCAGTCTCCCTGTTTGTGGCAGCTATGAACCTACTGCTGAAAGCAGGAGAGTCTCAGTGTAAAGGACCGACGGCAGCGGATGGGACAAGGCATCCAGCCTGCAGAGCTTTCATGGACGACATCACCGTGATGACCCCATCCATCCTTGGGACACGATGGGTCCTAAGTTCACTGGATAAGATGGCCACCTGGGCCCGTATGCAGTTCAAGCCCAGCAAATCCAGAAGCTTGTGCATCCTGAAGGGAAATCTGTCGAATAACACCTTCAGCATCCAGGGGTCAGAGATTCCAACCATTCAGGAGGAGCGAATCCGATGCCTGGGAAAACACTATGACAGCACTCTGAAGGACAGGCTAAACCTCGAAGATACCGCAGCCCAACTAAAGGAGTGGCTGAGGAGAATAGACAGGAGTTTGCTGCTAGGTAGGTTCAAGGTGTGGTGCTTTCAGCATGGCATCATACCAAGGCTCCAGTGGCCATTTCTGCTCTACGACTTCCCTATGACAAGAGTTGAAGCAATGGAGAGAGTCTGTAGCAGGTTTATTCGTAAATGGCTGGGTGTTCCTCCAGCTTTCAGCGCAGTCAATCTCTACAGCAGGTCATCAGTACTCCGGTTACCATGCTCCTCCGTCATAGAAGAATTCAAGGCCACCAAGGCAAGGGCAGCATGCACGCTCTCAGGCTCTAGGGACGCAAAAGTCAGGAATGCAAGTTCTGCCATTAACTGCGGCAGGAAGTGGAAACCCCTCGAGGCGGTGAAGGAAGCGGAAGCCTACTGGAAGCATCAGGAAATCGTGGGCACTGTGTGTCGCGGACGGCTAGGGCTTGGAAACTACGGTGTCAAGAGCTGGTCGAAGAGCAACATGCGAGACAGAAGGGACTTGGTGGTGCAAAGGGTGCGGGAGGCAGCTGAAGAAGACCGTCGAATCAAAGCAGCAGGGCTGGGCTCCCAGGCGCGCTGGATGCAGTGGGAGGGGGCGCTCGAGAGACCATTGTCTTGGAAGGAGCTCTGGGGCACTGACCAAGGCAAGCTGAACTTCCTGCTGCGCGCTGTGGCTGATCTCCTACCCACACCAAGTAATCTGAAGATCTGGGGCAAGGAGGAAGAGGCATCCTGTAGTCAGTGCGGCGCCAGCCTCTGCACACTGAACCACATTCTGACCAGCTGCCCAAAAGCTCTGGCAGACGGGCGCTATAGGTGGAGACACGACAAAGTCCTCACCGAGGTCGCTAAGTGGGTCGAACTACAGAGAAGCCACACCAACAAACAGCCACCAGTACCACCAAGGCCCACACGCTTCCAGCGAGAGGGCAGTAAAGTCCCAAAGGGAAAAAGACCTGACCGCCTACCATCAATGCTACACTGCGCATCAGATTGGGAGCTGCGGGTGGATCTCAAGAAGAAGCTGGTCTTTCCTCAGGAGGTGGTGGCAACTACCCTCCGACCGGATATGATCCTTCTTTCTAGGAGCTCGAAGTCCATCATTCTAGCCGAACTCACTGTTCCCTGGGAAGACAGGCTAGCCATATCTCATCAGGCAAAGAAAGGTAAGTATCAGGACATAGTAGATGAGGCGACCCTTGCTGGATGGCATGCCACCCTCTACCCAATTGAGGTCGGGGCTCGTGGTTTCCCCGCCACATCTATTCGCAGTTTCCTGCAGAAGATCGGGCTTGATGCCAAACAAGTACAGAAGGCTACCAGGGAAATAGCCACAGTAGCTGAAAGCAGTTCCAGGTGGCTGTGGCTGTCAAGAAATCACAGCTGGACCCCTTCCGCAGGTGAAGGCTAACTCAGCCCTTGCTGCCCCACTCAGGAGAGGTGTACAGGTTAAGGGGCGAAACACCTGGGACCCTGAGATGCCTGCTGAGGATGCGGAAGGGGTCCCTAGGAACACTGTGACACTCCACCAGCTAAAACCTTAACATCTACATTGGGGGTGGGCGGTTCCGGTCCCGGGGGGCCGGTGTGGCTGCGGGTCCTTGTTCCGGCCGGGCGGTGGGCGCACCTGATTCTACTAATTACTGCTACTCTGCACCTTCGTTGGTGGAGTCGGGTGTGTTGCTGCCTGGTTGGGGCGGGGGCCTGCGCCCGCGCCGGCCCTCTGGGGCCAGGGATTGCCCCACCCCTGATCTACATCCATAGTTGCTCATGCAGTCTCTGCTTGTAGCAAAGCACCTTTGGTGTTTACTTCATCTCGATATACGATTTTTTTTGCAATATTCTGCTTTGTTACATTAACTTAATATTAATTATTATTAATCCATGATTATTTACTATTTAATAATAATTAAAACACATGCTATGAACTAGTTTCATATTCTAGATGGATTAAATATTTAAAATCTATCATTCTTTTTTGGTTAGAACATTTGACATTTTGTGTCAAAATAATTGCACAAATGACTTTTAAATGACAAGAAACCAACATGAACATTAAATGTACAGTTTAAAGAAACCTGATGAATGCTTCTAAAAACTTATCTTGTAGGTTTTTGACCAAACATGATTTGTCACTGACCTGAAAACACAACTATCCATCCATCCATCCATTGTCTATCCCGCTTATTCCCTTTCGGGGTCGCAGGGGTCTGCTGGAGCCTATCCCAGCGCGTTAAGGCGAGAGGCAGGGATACACCCCAGATGGTCGCCAGCCAATCGTGGGGCACACACACCATTCACACCATTCACTCTCACACTCACACCTATGGGCAATTTAGAGTTTACCAATTAACCTGAGCATGTTTTTTGTATTGTGGGAGGAAACCGGAGTACCCGGTGAAAACCCACGCAGACACGGGGAGAACATGCAAACTCCACACAGAAAGGCCCCAGACCCAGGCCCAAGGCGGGTCTTGAACCTGCGACCTTCTTGCTGTGAGGCAACAGTGCTACCCACCGCACCACCGTGTCGCCCAGAAAACACAACTAATATTTTCTTATTTTCAATACATAAATCGCATTAGGAAAACCTATACAAGCTATAACACTAAAAAAAGTTTTTTTTTTCTTTTTCTTTTTAGTAAAACACAATATTAGTATTTTTGTAATGTTCTAGCTTAATTTGCTTTGTCACAGCAACATAAATTAATTCTGACTCTTCTTCTTCACCTCACTTCTTATAGATTTCCTTTGATACCAGTTCATCTCTAGAAACATTGTGTTAACCTCATCCAAACACAGAAAACCTGGTACATTTCACACACACATTTCATAATAGTGGGTTCTTCCAACTGTGTGAATAACTCACCGCACTGTTTACTCAGGTGCTGGAGGAGCTTGTCATACTCTGTAAATAAAAAGAGCAATTAAGCCTTCAGACAGTGTTTTATATTGCTTTTGGAACTCCATAAATAGTGAAAAAGATTAGAGGTGGGTGTTGTGCTGAATGCTGATCACACACAATAAGATAAGAGTGGAAGAATGAAAGACATTAATCGCCGCTCTTCCATTACGGATGAGGAACCCGCGCAGGAACAAACTGGCATTATTGTTTGTCGATATATATTTGTTCTCCCGGTGTCCCAGGTCACGTCTCATCTCACCTTTACCCAGCAACTCCAAAGTGCTGACGTCCTCTCCTCTCCCATCTGACACCACCACTCTGTATGAGCCGGCCTCCTTCTTCGTCACCTGAGGGAGATACACCCACCATATTAAAATGATAACATATTCATAACACTTCAAATTAAATATTGATATCCCCTGAGAATACCGGAATACTTTAAATCATCGTCTATTTCCAGCTTTCCTCAGAAAAGAAAAAAGAAATCCTCCAAGGGGAACATGGGGAACCTAGACCATGAAAATATTAAAAACTTAAAGATTTCACTATTTATCTATTTTTTCATGAACAAAGTGTGCCAAAATGAACATTGAAACATGTTTGACTTTGTCATAGTTTAAACACTGAATAGAATAAAATGATTTAGGAATTTTTTATGAACATTGTAGTGTAACTTTAGGCAACTTTAAACCTGGCCTAAACTGTCTTTTCATTTCATAGTGAAAACTAACATACCTGGAGTAAATTAATGATCTAAGACAACAACTTTTGTCAAAAAATACCTTCATTATTTGAATAGGGTGGTGATATTTAAAATTAGTCTTGAGGCCACATCAGGTAGCCTAAAACAGAAAGATTCCTGTACCTGTGGGATGGTGAGTGAACTGACTCCTGATGACGCCTCATACACAGCTTTAGTCTCCTCGTTGCCCTCCTTAAACCACCGGAGACACGTGTCCTTGTTGGTATTTGTCACCTGTGAGAGGAGACAGGGACCTGAACCAAAGGTGTACAACCTATCCTCTGAAATTCAGTTCAAAATAATTTAATATTCCTAATCAAAGTGGAACATGTGTTAACTTGCATCTGTAAAACCTTAGAATTTACGTTGTCTGTGTAGATTCTCATTCATCCAGGTCATTGTAGTGTCAAAGGAGTTACTTGTAAGCAACTGGACTTCTTCTTGTAGCTTGAAGATGTTTCACCACCTATCCAGGCAGCTTCTTCAGTTCTGGCCTGATGCTGGAAACCAGGAGTTTATATCTCTGGATCACTGGTTGAAACTGTAAACAACACTCTCATAACAATGGTCGTCACACTTCAAGTCACACTTCAAGGTGTGAAGTGGAGTGAGAGTCGTTGTGGTTACATGATCCAGAGAATGAGTACTTCACTGATGGTGAAGAGCAGTTAAACTTCCTGGGGTGACATCTTGATGCAGGATGGTATGTAGCAGATAGATTATGACGTAACCCACCTCCTCTGTTCAAAGTTGGTCTTTCTAAATGGACATAGATGGCCTCCTTCACTGCCCTCTAAAACCACCTGTCCTCGTTGTCTAAGATGTGAATGTCCGTGTCTTTAAAGGAGTGTCCCTTTTCCTTTAGATGTAGATGTACTGCTGAGTCCTGTCCTGATGTGGTGGCTCTCCTGTGTTGTGCCATGCGTTTGCGCAGTGGTTATTTGGTTTCTCCAATATATAAATCCGGGCACTCTTCACTGCATTGTACAGCATATACCACATTGTTGAGGTTTTGTCCTTGGAGTGGACCAGTCTTTGTCTGACATCTTGCTTTGCACTTTTGGAGGAACACCCTTCAACTGGTGCAGGAGTATGAGAAGATCTCAAGAGAGACAGCAGACTACAGGAACCACCTCCGATTCAATCTCAGATGCAGACAGTTCGGACTGGTGCCAAAAAGCTTACGCATGGGGTCTACAGTCAGAGGCTACAGAGTAGAACAGATTTTACACAGCGCACAACAACAACTCCTCAGTGAAAGAATACGACAGGTACACTTCACTACAGATGCACTGAAACAGAAGGGCAACCAGATTCTTAAACAACTGACAGCACAGTTACCAACTGACATAATAGAAGAGGTCTCAAAGTTCGTGGACAAGGCACATAAGGCACAACACAAAAAGAGCAAGGAAAGACAGTCCCGGAAGTTCAACATCCTTCAAAATTGATCACAAGGAGCCACCTCAAGTCCCACCAGGTCTGAACACGAACAGCCGGAGACCACAAATCAGTCCAAATGGGTGAAAAACCTGTCTGACAAGGGGCTCACGAAACCAGAAGGGCCATATTAGCGAAAGGACTCAACTTTGCCATTTTACCACATCAGTTACCCACAGTTGAACTCATCACAACCACAGAGTCAGCCATTAGAAACAACAGGATTCCTTATGCTGAAGCAGAACAAATCAGGATGAAGGTATCTGCAGCACTCACAAGTGCGAAAGTTCCAGTGTCAAATCTCACTTACCCGGAGAGGAAAGCCATTGCATCTCTGAGCAAGGACAAAAATATTACCATATTACCAGCAGATAAAGGGAGATGCACAGTTGTGTTAAACACAACTGAATATAATTCAAAGATAGACAAACTACTCAGTGACACCAACACATATGAGAGACTGAAAAGAGACCCAACAGAGAGTTATAAGAAAAAGATTGTCCGCTGCCTACAAGACCTTAAACTTACAGAAGCCATTGACCAACATATGTACTATTGACTCTACCGAGGGGACACCATCCCGTGCATATACAGGCTCCTGAAGATACACAAGGAAGGGGCCCCACCTCAAACCAATTGTTAGCAGTATCAATTCTGTCACTTACCATATTGCAAAACTCCTGTCAACGATTCTGTCCCCTTTAATAGGAAAAAACCCACATCACATCCAGAACTCCAAGGACTTCACAGACAAGATCAGCCAACTAAAACTGGACCCAGATGAAACCATGGTTTCATACGATGTCACATCCTTGTTCACCTGCATCCCCACAACAGAAGCAGTGGAGGCTGTTAGGAACATACTTTAAGAGGACAAAGGGCTGCACATGGGAACCAACCTCACCCCAGACCAGATTTCTTCCCTCTTGGAACTTTGCCTCACCACCACCTACTTCAAGTAAAATGATGAATTCTACAGGCAGAAACATGGCTGTGCTATGGGCTCTCCTGTCTCCCCCCTTGTGGTGAACCTCTACATGGAGGAAGTGGAGAACCAAGCACTGACTTCATTCAAAGGAGCAACGCCTAGCCACTGGTTTAGATATGTGGATGATACATTCTGCAAAATCAAAAGCCAGGAAGTAGAAGCTTTCACAAAACACGTAAACTCGGTCAACAGCTGCATCAAGTTCACCAGGGAGGACTCCAAAGACAGAAAACTGCCTTATCTTGACTGTGAAGTCCTTGCCGAAAAAGAAAGTGGGGGTCTCAGCACAGAGGTCTACAGGAAACCCACACACACCGACCAATATTTACTCTTTGACTCTCATCACCCACTGGAACACAAACTGGGGGTCATCAGAACCCTTCAACACTGGGCAGAAAGCATCCCCTTCAAAGCAGAAGGGAAAGAGAAGGAACACACACACATCAAACAGGCACTTAGAAATTGTGGTTACCCCAACTGGGCATTCACCAAAATGGATAGAAGACAGAAGGAAACCAAAACACAGACGGACAACAAACAAAACAGAAGGAAACATGTAGTAGTTCCATACGTATCCGGTCTCTTTGAAAAACTGAGAAGAATCTTCAGCAAACACAACATCCCTGTTTATTTCAAGCCTAGCAACACCCTCAGACAGAGACTGGTCCACCCCAAGGACAAAACCCCAACTCCTGGTTTCCAGCATCAAGCCAGAACTGAAGAAGCTGCCTGGATAGGTGGTGAAATGTCTTCAAACTACAAGAAGAAGACCAGTTGCTTACAACTAACTCCTTTGACACTTAGAATTTACATTAAATTGGCAGCAAATATCCAGGAAGTTAATCCTCTGTTTACAGAATTTTGTATTTACTGTAAACCAAAAACAATCAAATACTGTGATTTCAGTTGTAGTTACAATTTTGGGTGATTCATTATATGATAATGTTGTGTGTTTTTTTTCCCTATAAATATTAAGGTACCTTGCACTTTATAATTAGTTCACAGTCCTCGTTCACGCTCCATGACAGGAATTCCTGGAAATACGGCCCTTGGAAAACCGATCAAACAATTATCTTCAACCACATAGAAACGATGACCATCAGACAACAGTAAATTCTGAGCTATAATAAAAAACTAATGCACCATAATATGTCAATTTATGGCAAGTCATAAACCAGAATGAAAACAGCTGCCTGTAATAAGAGTGATGTGATTAGTCTAAATTATATTTAAACTCTTTTGTATTGTGACTGCGATAAACAAAATGTATCATGTGGACTTTGAGTCTCACGTGAACATGATGTGAAATATTTTATTTGCAGAAACAGACACTGCAACACATATGTTAAACAGCTTTCAGTTCAGGTGATGATTGATTGATGATTAGATTTCTTTATTTTTTGTGTTATTTTACACAAAAAGGTTACAGCAGCATTTAGACATAATTGCCTTACTTTGGAAAAAGTTGGAAGCCAGTTCTGTTTATAGCTTTCTATCATTATGATGCACTGATGCAACGCAGGTGTTATTTCAGCAATAGGTTAAACACTCAGGGAGATTTCATCACATTGAAACTTTGACCTGAACGGTGCAGCTGATCCCATTAGTAGAGGCTATGAACCTCTTTATTCTACGTTTTTGATGTTTGAGACGTTCTCACCAGATTTTCTCTTAAAATCACGTTTGTTTGCATCAGCCAGTGCCAACGCATCACGGAACTCTGGGAAAAAAGACAAGATACATCCTGTTACTTATTATTAATATGAGATTGAAAGAAAAACTGGCAGAGAAGCACTTGCACGAAAAGTGTATATCCAGCACAGGTGTATCTCAAGTAATTTGAATATCGTAAATGTCCAAATTTTTTGTCAATCATTCAGAAAGTAAAACTCATTACAACTAATAAAAGCTTGAAATATTTCACTGATGTTTAATGAGTCTATCTGAGTTTTGTTTTCTGAAATGATAGACAAAAACTATTCAACTTTTTGAGGATTATTTTTTGTAAGTGTAGATGCAGACCTTTAAAATACTGCTAAAATATTTACATTCTCAACTTATTGTGATAAGTTATAAATCAAATGTTTGATTTGCTATGAAAAATTATCCTATCAAGATATTTTATATCCACAAACAACTTTAACTTTTAAAAACAGTTATTTGCTGTAAAAAATGCTATTTTACTGTGACCTCAAATAAGTTGTATAACACCATCACACATTTTTTAAACACTGGCTCAAAAGTTCCACCTTCAATATAAAAATGATCTCACTCGTAAATGATCTTGATTGATTTGCTTTGGAATGATCTGTGCTGGTGTAATACCCAAGGCTTGTCATCTTCAGTTTTTATCATTTTCTACCAAGCAGCAGATCGATTTAAAATTGATTTTATCTCTCATTTGGATGTCCCTACTGACCCAAATGGGATTATAGTCAGGCAGAGGACATTACACTTCAAGAGCTAACATGTCCCTCTTTACATGGACTGTAAAAATATGGAAAGAAATGGAGAAGAATGTTTTTTTTTTAATTTTTGTATTGCCAATTGTTCAGATCCAACTTTTTTGTAATTGTTGATTACTTCTTGATTTTTTAGGCACAGTATTCTTAGTTTTATGTGCTTACAAGACAGACATGAGGCCAGATTTCCTATGATACTATTTATTCATCCATCCATCCATTTTCTATCCCGCTTATTCCCTTTCGGGGTCGCAGGGGTCTGCTGGAGCCTATCCCAGCGCATTTATGGCGAGAGGCAGGGGGATACACCCCAGATGGTCGCCAGCCAATCGTGGGGCACACACACCATTCACACACCATTCACTCACACACTCACACCTATGGGCAATTTAGATTTTGCCAATTAACCTGAGCATGTTTTGTATTGTGGGAGGAAGCCGGAGTACCCGGTGAAAACCCACGCAGACACGGGGAGAACATGCAAACCCAGACCCAGGCCCCAAAGCGGTCTTGAACCTGCGACCTTCTTGCTGTGAGGCAACAGTGCTACCCACTGCTCCACCGTGTCGCCCTACTATTTATTCAATCAAGACAAACTTTTATGTTTGTTAATTGAAAACAACAACCTTAAACTTAAACAAAAGAAACATAGATTATATGTTACTATTATATATAATTACAGATTTTCACCAATTAAAAAATAAAATAATGAGCCTTATAAACACTTAAATTGAGGACTTGTGCAATCTAATGCAATCCAAAACAACATCAATTCTATGTAGACCTTATACGTTTTCAGTTTTTGTTTTTAGATCAGATTAAATTAGATAAGACTTTATTGATCCTTTGGGAGCTTCCCTCAGGAAAAGAGCCATCACACACAGCACTGTAAATCTTAAAGACACGCAAAACATTAGAAAAATATGTAAACAAAAATAAGACCGGAATTACACATCACCAAAATAAAAAGGAAAAAAATAAAACTGACTTTGTCAAAAAAGTGTAATTCTATTTTACTTTTGTTATTGAGGTCATAGTTTGTTTTACTGGAGTGTATTGTAGGAAGCGAGTTGAAAAGTGTCTAATATATTGTCATGTCCCTGCACGTCTGTTTCATTGCATTACATTAGACTGCACAGGTGCTACTAATAAAGGGACTTGATGACTGTGTCCTATCAAAACTTTACATTTCAAAGCATAGTACATCACACTGACATATGTATTCCATCTTCTCTCTCTGCATTGTTTGTCTTTCATTATGATGGGAGACTACTGAGTGACTCACTTTGATCCACAAACACCAAAGTAAACTGGTTCTTGGCGCGTCCGTCCCTCAGCTGAGCCGTGTACGAGCCCTCGTCTTCCGGAGAGATCTGATCAAACAGGACCTCCAGCAGACCTCTGGCCTTGTCAAAGCTGATCTGACGATGCTGCAGACAGAAGCAGAGACAAAGCAAACAGGCGTCACCATATATCAGTTCATATGCAGTTCTATAGATCAGAGGTGTCAAAACTGGATCGGATCAGCGTTCTGGTTTCCCTCAAAGTTGTAAAGAACATATAAAAAATCATATAAATATATCAACCTGTTTACATTATATACTCTCCTCTTCTTTTATATTATATAATTATAACTTTTTAAAGATAATTCTTAGAAAATATGCCAATGTAGGAATTAATGGTATTATATTGTTATGATTTTTGCATTTTATAGCTTAAGCAGTTTAGAATTTTTTATTATATATATTTTGGTCTCCCTCCACATGCCGATCCTACCAATATACATACCACATTACAAGTCAACATGATCTCTCTAAAAGGCTGTGATACCATTCCAGGCCAGTAGAGGTCGATAATCAGAATTTCAAATATCTGTGTGAAAGATCATTGTGAACCAATTAACATAGTACTGATTCAAAAAGACAGGCGGGTCTATGTGGATTATATTATATTTATATTATATTTATAGAACAAAGATTGAAACAGTTCTGTGTTGTGTTGGGTTTATATTATTTGTTTTGTATCTTTTCAAGACCTCTAAACATTTAGCTGTGTAAAATGTGTGTAAAATGGAGAACCTGTTTAGAGTGGAGTTTCAGGTGTGTTTGTGTGTGTTCCTAAGTTGTGCAGATAACTGTGAGCTACATTCCCTGACTCGACCACTCCTACTTGCACCCTGTTGGACCTAAATAAATAAGTAGAGTGAAGTTGGGTAAGATAAGAGTTCTTACAGCTGAGCTCTACCCTTTGCAAAGTTGATCAAAGATACTTGAGTCTGTCGCTGTTTTGTCAAGTTTGATCAACCCTGACCTTTTGCTGAATAGTAAACAGTGCAGTTAAAGAACAAGAAAATAATGAGACATTTTTTGACAGGGAAAATAAGGAAAAACGGGAACTTTCCTGTTGAGAGCAGATTTCAGAGTAACAAGGTGTTCTTGAATGCAGATTGAAGTCCTACAAAGTTACGTGAAACATTTATTCACTTTCTCCAAGGGCCCTCAGAAAATAAGAAGCCAGGCCAGATTTGGCCAGAAAGCCTGGAGTTTGACACATCTACTATAGCTCATAACAGAGAGAATCATGCAGCACATTTGAACTGACACGCACAGACGCACATACACAGGCTTGTTTTCATGGCTTTTATGTTCATCAAGATAAGTGTGCGCCCTGCATGTTGATCAGCCTCCGTGGTGGATAAGATCTGGGATATATGGTGTCAGCCTGAGGCCGTAATCAGCTAAATGGCTTTTGAATTCGCAAAAACCTCAGCTGTGATCATTTAGAAACATTGTGTAATCAGTGTTGTTCAGATTGAACCCTGATATTGGGAAATAATGGGATTACTGAAAATGGAATACAAGTGATGAATGGCAGCAGCTATATGTAAAGTGTAAAAAAAAAAAAAAAAGATGCACAATATGTAGCTGGAAGAGTTAGGAAACCACGGCAAATGCTTTGAATTATGTGTGTTTTACTCTCCTTGGACACATCGTGGTTCAATGACCTTGGCTGATTATTTTTAGCTCTGTGGCGGAATAACAAACATCGGTGCTATGGATTTTTATTCATGTTCAGCTTGTTTTTCCTCAACATTCACGCTATTTCATTATTTTAGGGCCATCAGAGTTCAAATTGCACTTTGAAACAGAGACGAGAAATCAACACCTCTCTATTCCGTGTTTGTTCTCGCTATAGCTTTACATTATTTTACCAGTAATGGAATAATTTATGGGCGACACGGTGGAGCAGTGGGTAGCACTGCTGCCTCACAGCAAGAAGGTCGCAGGTTCAAGACCGCCTTGGGGCCTGGGTCTGGGACCTTTCTGTGTGGAGTTTGCATGTTCTCCCCGTGTCTGCGTGGGTTTTCACCGGGTACTCCGGCTTCCTCCCACAATACAAAACATGCTCAGGTTAATTGGTAAACTCTAAATTGCCCATAGGTGTGAGTGTGTGTGTGAATGGTGTGTGAATGGTGTGTGTGCCCCATGATTGGCTGGCGACCATCTGGGGTGTATCCCCCTGCCTCTCGCCATAAATGCGCTGGGATAGGCTCCAGCAGACCCCTGCGACCCCGAAAGGGAATAAGCGGGATAGACAATGGATGGATGGAATAATTTATGAGGTGGATTTTTTTGTCAGGCTGATGATGCTATAGTAAAAAACAACTTAGAAAAAAGGAATATATGTTTGTTATTATTGTATACATCATGCCTACAATTTCACATTTTTGGAGTTTTAATTTTTTTTAATGCCACTAACGCAGGGAAACATAAGAAAATATCACAGATGTGTCTGGAGTCATAGGTATATCACTGTATTTACTAATACTGTATTACAGTAAATGTTAAATGGCTCAATATGACTAAAGCAGGTTTGGTTTGTGTTCAAAATATTTTATTGTAATCATTTTAAAGCAAAACTGAATTTGATGGTATTGAGTGTTACATGTTAAGGGTGGTAAAAAAATTGAAAAATATCCTCTAAGGTACATTTAGAACAGATAATTTGTAATTAACTGTAATTGGTGAGTAACTCAATCTGTATGTTAATATAATGTATTAATAGTGATTTTTAATCAGCTTCTTGATTTTGCTCCCAAATTGCACCAGATTGCAGCATTTAACTATTTCATGCATGGAGGTCACTACAGCTACATGCTGCGTTTTACAAAAACACACCATTTTAGGTAAAAATATAACGATTGCACCAAGTAATATCTATGTTGACATTATGTTAAGATTTCATGGTTTTGATTTTATATTTGGAGGAGATACAGATTAACCACCTGCACCACCTAAGCGGGCGGCAGTAGCTCTGAGGTAGAGCATGTATCCACCAGTCAGAAAATTGGTGGTTCGATTCCCCTATCGTTGTATCCTTGGGCAAGATACTTAACCCTGATTTGCCTTGTGTATGAATGTGGGGTGAATGGACACGTAGTGTAAAGCGCTTTGAGTGGTCAAGAAAGACTAGAAAAGGCGCTATATAAATGCAGGCCATTTACCATCATACGCTTCCATACCATGTCAATTACTACCAATGTTTTTCAGTGCATGAGTTGAAAAAAAGCAGTTTCATCTGGATCTAAGCTTTATTTATTTATTTAAATTGTTTTTTTACTGGATATGTTAAGAAACTGATTAGATCACATTTCACTGTGTCACATGCTACAGTTAAAGACTAATTAAGTAAAGTAAGTAAAGGAAAAAATGTGAGAAAGAACTAGAGGGTATTTTGCTTCATCACTGTTCATAATTCAGATGCTACTCATTTCAGCTAATGCTATCTTTTTTAAATTTTTTAATTTTTTTTCTCCTTTGTACAAATCTTGCTCTGTAAAATGTTGCTTGAAAAATAGATTATATTTCTAAGAATATATATATTTCTATAAATCATTTAAAAATAAAAATAAAGCCCACAACTTTAATGTATATGACACAAGATAAACATACATCCCAATACAACTGTAAGTATAGTTCTGAATTTTCTGTCTTGTCACTCAATATCTTTGCATCCAAAATACTTCTCATATTGTACATTCAGTTCTTATTTACTTATAGTACTTACTTAAATAGTGCTTTTAATAAAAAATGCTACTAACCTTTTTTTATGGACAAAGCAATTTAATTTTTAGACTTGATACCAGTTTTTTTGGATTCTTTGACCTTAATAATATACAGTTACACCAACTTTGTTGTGATAGTTAAGGCAGAAGAAGTAAAGTTATGGCCTTCAGTGTGTTGTTGGCAGGTATTTTGACAGAAAATGTGTGTATCTCTGAAATCCGATTTGTATGTTTGATGAAATTATTCGTACGGATATTAGATACTTTACAACAAAGATTAGTGCCAGAAGTTGCAGTCAAACCTCCTATAACTAAAATTGACTTGACTAACTCCTCCTCCTTTAATTAATTGATTGATCCTGAAATACTGCTCAGCCACAGTAGATAATGGTTGTTGAAGGAAACATTTCCAAATTGCTGATTTGTTCCACCTTTTTGTACCAGCAGTGGCACGTTCTTCTCCACTCTATCCAATCTCCCTAACATTGTAAAATTAGCTCTGTCGCACACCTGCTCCTCGTCTTTGTTGGCAGATCAATTTCCTGCCTTCCAAAATATTTATTAAAAATCGAATTGCTGTTTTTTAATTCTCAGTGACTTGTCATAAACACAGGTGCATGCCTAAATGTTGTAGAGAATCATGACACCTGTAACTTTGCTATTTTAAGAACATTAAATAGAATGTTATGTCTGTTAGTTATTATAAAAGGTTACGTTATTGATTCTATATTTAAAAGAAAAGGCTGATGATGTGTTCATAGAGATGATTTCTAAAAGAAGTAAAGTAGGTTGAAGCAGTTTCCTTAACATTTTTTAACAAGTTTAAAATTGTAAACTTATATTGTAATATATATATATATATATATATATATATATATATATATATATATATATATATATATATATATATATATATACACAAATATATGTTACTTTAGGAAAAAAGAGATATATATTGAGATATTGAGATCTATATTGTATGTCTCCATTCAGCTAGAACAATAATAATTTATAAAACGAGAAAGGAATTTTGGTCCATATCGCCCAGCTCTATGTATAACTTACATTTTTCTAAAGTTAGATTACAGTATTCTAGTTAAACTACTTCTCTAGAGTTTTTCTTTGCATATTTTACCACAGAAAGTTTGAATTTCATGTCATACCTTAAACTTTTTCACTGCACTAAAGCCATGGTAAATGACAATTAATCAATATTACCAGAAATAGTGGAACAGGATATTTTTTATATTTATAAAATATACTTAGTTTATTTAAAAAATTTTAATTATCAAAATACACCTGCACCTGGTGTTTAAAGGGGACCCTGTGGTCAATTGAATGTCAGCTATTATTTTGTAATTAATAGTATATGTTCATAGAACTCTTGACACGTAAAAATATGTCACTAATTATTTTTAGTGGCAGCAGGAACAAAATTCACTAACTCTGACCAGATCGGACTCTCTAAACCTCAGTAACAATGTGATGATTCTTACTGGGCTGCTGGAGATTTCTTTGTCATTGAAGATGAGTCGGAGCTCGGCGGCGTTACTCAGACTCTCCGTTTGAAGCCAAAGACGCACGGCGCCTTTCTCAGAAACCTCCACCTGCCACCCCGACTTCAGCCCAATCACTGCCAAAATTAATTTAAACATGAGCTTTACAGACTGTGCTGAATCACCTCAGCTTGTTATATATGGCAAGCAAGATACTTTTTACAGCACATTTCAACAACAAGGTGAAGTGTTTTTCATTAAACATGTCAAGCATCAAGACACAATTCAAAAACAGTTGAACAAAAAAGAAAACTAAATAGGTTTAAAATAAAAAAAAAAGATAAGATTTGAAGAAAAAAAAAGAAAAAAAAGAGATTTGACAATTAAAAAGGATTTTTTTTTATATGAGTCACATTTGCTTCCATTCTTATCAACTGAATGGTACTCCTTTTAAAGTGTGATTTCTCCTAAATTTCAGCAGCTTATCATCTTTTTTTTGGTACATACGTGGATTTCTGACTTGATAGCTGAGTTCTTTGAGTCGTTCAAGGTCTGTAAAAAAAACAAAAAAACAAAAAAACAAAACAGCAGTTAATTAATTAAACTTTGACCAGGATGTCTATCACTGATTGAGAAGATCTGCTGTGAGGTGGACTAATGGGTGTGGTTGTAAGGGGAAAAATGATTTGCTTTATATGAAACACATATTTTTCTGCTGCTGTCAGATTCCTTAAGAACTCGAGAGATGGCTGTGTTGAACAGTTTTTTTTTCCATTCTGCTATCGGATAAAATATTAATTGGACGTGACAGTTTCTTTATTGGATTCTGTTTTATTGTGCTGTTTTACACGTTCGGATTACCGTCAGCCGTGAAGTCATAGCTGGATGAGAGGCTCGGGTTGTCGCTCATCTCCACCGTATAGAGACCCAGATCCTCCTCTGAGGGGTCATTCAGGGTGAGGACAGACCTGAAAAACAAAACAGAGGAATCAGGGAAATACTCCAGATGTCTAAATAGAATAATTCAGAATACTCCAAACAATTTTGTACAAAAATATTGATTAACCATGAATTCAGGTGGTTCTGACCACATTTAATGGAAAAATTCTCACTGTATTTAAGTCTTTTTGTTTTAAATTATAAAAACTGTCACAATACTTTGTCCATACATAGTCCTGGTTGTTCTGAAATATGTATGGAGTGGAATATCTTTTCTTGAATCATTACTTAATGAGCATTCAAAGGGTGATGTTTGTGATTTTCTATCATTAACTTATAATTTCATGATTTGTTTTAGCTGTTGTTCGTCTGTAGTTTGTAGTTTAGGATTGTCTCGTCTTGTGCACCTGCACTTTAATGTAGTTGTAACGTGTGGTTGTTGTAAGTGGATGTTTACAAACAGGCACCATCGTTTTGAAGTCCCCTGGTGGTGATAACTGGCACCTGCAGAGCTTGTTTTCTCTGCATATATATTTTAGTATATTTTGCAATTTGCAACAAATTCAGACTTGAACATCTCTGGATGTATCTAAGAAATTTTCAATTTGAGTAAAGAATTAGGAAAGAAGTAAAAATTTTATATGAGAGGGGCCTTAAAGAGACAGCTGCTTCAGAGAATGACACAACTGATGAGTTGCGTGAAGGACCAGGATAGGATAAACTAAATTTAAACTGCTTATTCCAGTAGAGCTGCAGAATTTGAATATGGACCTAAAAATCTGCATTATAATTCCCCTTTAAAGTAGCACAGTGACCCTGAAATCAACAATTCCAGTAAGTTTACCCATTCAGATCAGTATACGCATTAATGTGTATGGCCCTTTAAGACCAAAATAACGCAATGGTGTGTATTTCAGTATTTTAAGCAACATCATTGGCTGAAACCCACATGGATCAGTGTCAGATGTGCCTAAATGGTCCATATTTTTATTTTCAAAGTTATGACTTATTGATATTTTTGTTGCTTTTCTTCATATTTTTATCTACGAATAGCCTGAGAAAATGATTTTTAAGATTTATTTTGACTGATCAGGCTATTACTTTTTTAGCAGGTGTTTTAGCAAGTCAATCCAATATTTTCTCCCAACTGAATGAATCCTGGGTCTTGTATGTGTATCTATATTATATTTACACACTTGTCTCCATGTATTTACAGTCCAGAACACGTCCTTCCTACCTGTTCTTCTTTGTCTCTTCATGAGCTCTCCCAACATCAATGTCCTCTGTGTAGTTTTTGCTCCAGAGGAATTTACTCCCGTCATTTATCTCATTAGACTCATAGCCCAGATATATGAAGCCGTCATCATCCACACCAATCTCAATGTTTTTTGTGCCTGTGGATGATAAATTCAGTTAGCACAGTTTCAGTTTTTTATGATTAAGTGTGCCATTAAATATGCTCTTGTGACTCAGGAAATATGATGAGAGATATCCATTTATTCATCTGTTCTCGCTTTTAACACACTTTAACTCATTTTATGTAGAATACTTTTTATTATTTATTTCCAGTTCCACATTGCAGAACTGAAAATTACGCATCCATGCATAGCATTAAAAGAACATTTTTGAAAAATTGTACGTTCTAACATTACATTGGTTGGGTGAAATTAAGTTCAAACTGTGGTTGTTCTGTATGATTTAAACATCTTATTATTCATTGCTACATTTAAACAAAGCTTGCAGTGTTAGTGGACTAAAAACAAAAGATTATTAAAGGATATTGTGGAAAATTACCAGTGTTTTACATTCCTGTTTAAAGTTTAATTTAAAGGATAAATAGATCTACCAACCCCAACACAGCAAAGTAATATAAAGCTTCTGTATTTTATTCTCATTTAACTCACTATATCTCTCCCTTATGAATCAATGCCTTTTACACAATACATAATTAAATGCATTTGTAATACAAATATATTTTGAAAACAGAATAAGAAACATCTTGGCTCCCAAAAGTATGCTCCTGGTTATATTTTAAAATGAAGAAGATAATGAGAATAATTGGAAGATGTCTGGGCATTGTACACAAGAGAATTATACGCACACCTGGGTACCGTAGATTAGTTAGAAGGTTGAAGGTTGAATATTAATAATTATTATTATTAAATATACAAACCCATAGATGATTGTCATAATTGTCTTTTGTTTTTATCTATTTAGTAATGTTTTATTTATTTTGTTTTAAATATTTTTTGTAGATTAAAAATTCTATCTTCAATCTCAGAATTGTTAGATTAAAGTAAGACTTTTTCCCGACAACTAAAAAAACTTAGAAGTTTAAAAAGGCAAAATTCTGACTTTAATATTAGAACTGAAAAAAAAACCTTTAAGGGCAAAAAAAAAAATCTTTGTACCAATGAAAAAAGTAAAAACCAAGTTGTTATCAGAATTTTGAAAAAAAATAAAAAGGGTAAACTTTTTTTTTCTAGAATAAAAAAAAAAAAAAATAGTGGCCCTCCATGTAAAGGCTTCTGAAAACATTTTCAATTTACTACAGATTTTTCCAGAAAACTTTAAACATGGAAAACAGTAATTATAACTAAACTTAGATATAAAAAAAATGATATATTATATCACACAATAAGTACACTGTAGCTGATGTGTAACTAAAGATCTTAGCTCGTTTTCGAAAAAAATTCCAACCTATATCTATCTGGAGGCAGTGTGTCTGACCTGGAAGAGTCTGAGCTCTGATTGGCTCAGTCGGCAGCGAGGCGCTTCCTACTCCGGCCTCGTTGACGGCCGCCACACGCAGACGGTAGGTTCCATCTGCTTTAAGACCCGTCACCTACACGTCATTACAACATAAATATTTACCATCCACAGACATTATTTATTAGGATTATTTCAACACCAGGAGAACCAGAACCACATTAAATAGTGAAGGTTTCTACTTGGGGAAAAACAATTGACTTCCACTTAGTTTTTAAAACCCCTTATACCTTATACCTATTTCCATTAATCCTCCAAAAAAGTTAAATGTATATAATATAGTTTGTTATTTTTCACTCACATGGCTTCACCTATAAGAAGCCACTGTGACACACCTTTAAATGTTAAATGTTTAAATTCCTCATCCATATTTATCCTTAAAATAAACGGCTGAAGGCCCTAACTTACTTATACTAAACAACCTTATAAGATTTATTGATCACAATAAATGGAAAGCTTCTTATTTTATTGATTCACTTATTTTTGAATGAATGCAGTTTCTGTTGTCTGAATAATTTATTGTTCAGAATAACCAGTAAAAATATAACTGTGATATATGTTGAGGAAATAATATATTATTAATAATATAAATAAGAATAAATCAAATATGTGCTATTAGGTCAAAAAGAAAAAAAGAGCATCCAAACAGCTTCTCTCACCTTGTAATGTGTGTCGGAGACTGGCTTTTCATTAACAGCGGTCCAGTCTTCTGATTGGTCGCCCTGGCTGATTTCCAGCAGGTAGCCGGTGACGGGTCCCTGACCTTCATACAGCGGCGCCGCCCATAACAGCTGCAGGGAGTCACTCCTCACCTCCCGGAGCTGCAGGTCGTATGGACAGCCTGCGACAGACGCAGCCAGAGTCAGAGAAACAGCACGAGTTGCACTGTTTCCATTCCTGTTTTTGTAGCCAAAAAAACTCTCCAATCCTAATAAAATTTCTAAGAAAAAAATACTCATTCAGACTTGAACAGCACTGAATATTAAGAAAATTCAATTCTGTTGAAGAGACAGGAGCTATTTGAGATAGTGGCTGTGTGGAGTTGCATGAAGGACTAGTAAGAGATAAACTAAATCTAAACTTTAATAGGACAGATACCCTGGAATCAACAATTCCAGTAAGTTTAAACTATTCAGACCATACTAGTGCATATGGCCCTTTGAGTTTTTTTAATAAAATACACACTAATAGTTTTATTCCATACTTTTTATCTGCAAAAGAGCCTTAAAATATCACTCTAGCAAGTCAAACCAGGCTGAAATACACAATTTAAGTATTTTACCCAACATCATTGGCTGAAACCCACATGGGGCAATGCCGGGGATGTCCATATATATATTCAGTAATTACATTTTATTTATTTCTTTTCAATTTCTAAGAAAAAAAAATACTCATCTTGGATTTTCCCCTCTGTGACCCTATAAAAAACAACCACAAAGAATTGTTCTGTGCTGATGTAAGAAGACAGAAATAACAGTCAAGTCAAAAGGAGAACTGTGACTTTCCTTAATCTACCCTGACTGACTTCATGCTGGCGTGTGGTAGTTAATTTGCTTAATGATTTGCGGTCACTTTTAAATTATTAACAGCGTAGAGGAAAGCCCATTTCCCAAGATTAATGAGCTGCGCTTTGAAAGTGGCATGTGTGAAAGAGCCTCTCTCCATTCTCAATATTAATGTTATAAGAAGTTGATATGAGTGTGGCCAGAATTGCTGGTATCTCTGCTAAGCTCCACATGCTGGAATGTGTTTGTAATACTACTACTACTACTACTAATAATAATAATAATCATAACAATAATCAAAGCTGCAAATGGTGATGAATGGTCCCTCATGCTGCATCTTGCCTACTCCAGGTCCAAAAACATTTTACATATAACATATGGAACTACATGAGACTTAACAGGAATAAATTTATACTTGAATTCCAACCTAAAGGTTGGTCCTTAAATAAAAGGGGTAGTACCAAGTTTTGAAAATGTGCCCCTCTTCAGCTGTTCAGTTTTTGCTATCCTGCTAATGGCATTTGTTGGTTTCCCTCATCAAATGCAGCTTTAACACAATCCAGCAACTCCCAAACGCTATGGTGGACGAGTTGTGACCTAAACATTCACTACGATATGGGATAACTGGAACATTTACCTATGAAGGAAATACTCAGGACTGCTTTCTTCAGTAAGCCACTGAAGTAGCTGGGACAACAGCAGAAATGTCATGTGTAGTAACCCTATA
This sequence comes from Eupleurogrammus muticus, assembly GCA_036785175.1. Taxonomy (NCBI): domain Eukaryota; kingdom Metazoa; phylum Chordata; class Actinopteri; order Scombriformes; family Trichiuridae; genus Eupleurogrammus; species Eupleurogrammus muticus. Next base: position 3,814,976 of record JAYKQN010000018.1, read on the forward strand.
AACTGGTTAGTTTAAACTATCTTAAATAGGTTTTCAAAAAATAAATAAAAAAAAACCCCAAAACAAAACATTCTATCCACTAGAGGTGGATTATATTTGAAATTTATCTTTGCTTTTTCAGTTGATGTTTCGTATCAATAAGTTACATATACTGTGTAATTTTTGTAAAAAAAAAAGAAAAGAGAGATACATTACCGTATTTTCACGACGAAAAGGTGCACCGTACGAAAAGGCGCAGTCTCAGTTATGTGTGCAATTATTGTATTTAACACACAGATAAGGCGCATCTGAAGATAGGGAGCGGTTTTATATACACGTTTTATATACACGTCCGCCCCTGTGTGTATTCATATACTACGTACGCCCGCCTGACAACACACACACACGTGCATATTTAAAAATAGATCGGGAGCAAAACTGAGTTTGGTTGTGCTTTATTTAAGTATTAATTACAACAACACTAAAACAAGCACATTACCGTAACAGTCACTCAAACCCATCGAAGTCTTCATCCTCTGTATCGGAATTGAACAGCTGCGCTAAATCACACATGGCAGGTTCACGTTCCTCACTGTCAGAGTCAGAGTCCGTACCGTGCGGCGCCCCAGAAATGATGCCGGCTTTAGCAAAAGTTCGAACAACAGTGCCAGCAGACACGTTAGCCCAAGCAGCTACAATCCAGTCACAAACTGTGGCGTAACTCGCCCGGCGCTGCCTTCCAGTCTTTGTGGAACTGTGGTCTCCTTCGGTCATCCACCGCTCCCACGCCGCTCGCACAACTTCGTACCCCGTTGTGCGTATCGCTACCGTGCTTGGTTCCCTTCTTTTCCACCGTGTGACTCACCGGGATGTCGAACGTCAGCGGCACCTCGTCCATGTTGGTGATGTGGCTCGGCTGGATGTTTTTGTCGGCGATGTGTCTGCTGCAGAAAGAGCGGAAGTTCGCCAGCTTCTCACAATAATCCGCCGGACGCTGCTGCGCTACCGTCGTCCTGCTCCGGATGGAGAAATGGCACCGCTTCATGAACCGAAAGCACCAAGACGGACCTCCGTGGAAATGTTGAATTTTCATTTCCTCCGCTAACTTGACTGCTCTAAGCCGAATGGTGACCGTCGAAACGCTCCTCCCACCCGCTCTTTGCTCGACGATCCATTGCTCCAGTCTTTCCTCCAGCTTGCCTTGTGTCCGCGGAAACTCAGCTGCGTTTTTTTCACCTGTCGCAGCTCGTTCTCCAGCTTCCTCCGATTGCGAACCATTGATTCGTTAATTTTAAATTCTCTGGCGGCGGCTCGATTCCCGTGTTCCTCGGCGTAGCTGATAGCTTTCAGCTTAAACTGAGCTTCGTAAGCGTGTCTCTTTGCCATTTTCAGGGTTGTTAAGACAGCAATGTTCTGCATAAAGCACATACCTGTTCTTTTATACACAAATCACGCCCCATCCACGCCCGATCCATGCCCACAAGCCCCCCTTCTAACGCACCCACGTCCGCACCATCATGGTTCTCAACTACGTCTGCACACAGATAGGGCGCTCTGGACGATAGGGCGCGCTGCACATTTTGAAAAAAATCTAAGACGTTTATATGCGCCTTATAGTCGTGAAAATATGGTATATTGCTTTTAAAACTGTATTTTGAAACGTTTTTGACTTCTTATTAAACTATGATTTGTCACTGCCCCAGCTGCATTAAATATGTGTTTTAGAGATCACTCCACTGAGCACCTTGAAAACAGTTCCTCTTAAAGTTTCATTGTTATTTCATATCTTGGTAAATTTCCTATCATGGAAAGATCCAAAAAATGTATTGGAAAGTTATACGCTACTTTTGCAATCTGAGTTATAAATCACCTAAAGCTCATGGCGAACAACTAAAAATGGCGGGGCCACTACAGCCAGACCCTTGATTGAGACATGAAGCTTTTATTATATTTTAATCATTTTTTACATTAAGTATCAAGAGCACACTGACAAAGCTAAATATGCTTGACTAGTAACTACGACAAACTAACCCCGTGTTTTCAGGGGGAGCCATTTTACTCTGCACATGCAGGAGACCCTAATACATATATGTGAACTGTCACCAGTCCTGATGCGGGTGCAAAATTTCATGAGTTTTTGAAACCCTATAAAGCACCAAGAGGCAAATTATTTTGATTATTAATATTAATTTTCTCAGTTTTAATAGAGCCTCTGCATGGGCCCTAATAATAATGGGTTGGTGTGTATTCTGGTGTGTGAAGGTAAAGTTTGTTTCCCACTTGGCCTTTTTTGGCTGAAAGTGGCTTCAGCATCTTGCTTACTTCAAACTAGAATAGGTCAAACATATCTATTAATTCAACTAACAAACTCTAAGCTGCTGTATTAAGAGCTTGACTGCTGACCTCTGCTACATTTTGCACTTTAATGGAACAAAATGCTAATTTGCTGTTTTTCCTCCTGTGCTCCATATTAAACTGTAAGTTCACTTTGTTGAGAGAAGACCGCATGCACTTTTAATGGTGTCCTTTTACTTAACCTAATGCTAACGTGTCCCCGAGTTGATGAATGTTTTTGCATCCATCCAATTTCCTTTTCAAGTTAGGGGGCGAAAAACTTTTTTTTATTCTTGAACTCACAGCTTTTTGCCGTTAAAAAGTTTAAGAGAATAATGATATTGGTTTTTATTCATGCTTGTCTCATCTCATCTGTTCAAAAACATTTCTCTGTGCTTGAAAAAAAAAAACTCTAAGAAGATGATCTGTGACATCAAAACTGGTTTGGAATTCAATACCTGTCTAGAATGCAACCTACACACATGTATAGTATAGGGCTGCAACTAATGACTATTTTAATAGTTTATTATTATTCTATTAATTATTGAAATAACTGACTAGTTGTTTGGTTATTAAAATGATGATCACAGTAGAGACATTTTAATAGTTGATTAATCTATTCATTATTGAAATGATTAATTATTTAGTTATTTGGTTTCTAAAATGGTGTAAAATTATCTAAAATATATATTTTTTTCTCCAGACCAACAGTCCACAACACAAAGATCATCAGTTTACTATTATAGAAGAAAACAGAAAATGATCATAGAAGCTGGAACCAGAGAATTTGAAATTTTCTTCCTGAAAAATCAATTAATCAATTATCAAAATAATTGGTGATTAATGTAATAGTTGACAACTAAACAATTAATTGATTAATCATTGTATCTTTGGGTCATTATAACTTTGATTAGAGTCATTTTTTAAGCAAAATAACATTTCCTTACTTTTTCGGTTGTCTGTGACAGTAAAACAGAACATATTTACAGTAGTTTCAGCCCCTAACATCAAAGAATGTTCCCATCTTCAATAGAGCTACGAATAAAGACTGTTTAACAAATAATAACAAAGTTGATTGGATAAACTTTTGTAGACACCCCTGAGTTTAGAGTTTTACAGGAAGAGATTGATAAATTTAAAAGAATACTCAAAAAGCACTAAAAGGTAAAGTTTTACATCTTAAAAAATGACTAGTTGGCAACTAATTGATTATTCGACTACTCTTTACGCTTCTATTTAATGAGATTTCAGTTACAACTTTGAAAATAATAATATTTGTGCATACACAAATTTGGGATTTTTAGTAATCTAGGAAAATGTATAAATGCAAACCCTTACGAAAATTAACCATGGTTTTACCATGGGAAATACCGTGGTTTTACCATGGTTTTTTGGGTCATGGTTTACCATGGTTTTTTTGTGGTAACCATGGTTATACTATGGTTTTTATGTAGTAACCATGGTTCTACCATGGTTTTTGGAAGTACCATGAACCAACCATAGTAATACTATGGTATCCAAAAACCATGGTAGAACCATGGTTACTACATAAAAACCATAGTATAACCATGGTTACCACAAAAAAACCATGGTTAACCATGGTTACCCAAAAAACCATGGTAAAACCACGGTATTTCCCATGGTAAAGCCATGGTTAATTTTCGTAAGGGAATTTGAGGCTTTTAATGTGGTAATTATACTTAATTCTGAGGATGGAGGGAAACATCCAAGTATTATATTCTGTCTTAACACAGTTTGAATCACCTCACCTGGTTCTGGCATTGTCCACTTCTCACACAGAAAAGCTTGGCTGGCATCAGACGGTTTCCCGACGCCAACCAGGTTGGCGGCAAACACTCTGAACTGGTAGAAACATCCACTGGTCAGGTTGGAGACCTGTGGAAAACAGACCTGGCATGAACAAAGCTGGTAACTTTAGCTGGAATACATTTGCTGCTATCAGGTCCAAGACAAACACGCAGTCTTTCTTTATGGAGAACGTGGATCACTTGTCACATTATACAGGGACTGAAGTTCCGTGGTTGTACAGTTATTTCTCTCCTGACTCAAGCAGGCATTTTACAAGGTATTACTGTAGCTCTGCTGCTGCTGCTGTCACGCAGGTTTTTGCTGAGCCCACAAGACATGTCAGCTTTAGGAAGAGGGGAGATTCAGGCTTATTGATGGGCTTATTGATCTTCCTATTCACAGCCACTTAGACTTTAAGGTCCTTATCGCCTCTGTGAACAGTTGTGAACTTCTAGTGCTGCTGCCGCTGCTGGCTTCCTCCCGGCAGTCGAGTGACAAAACCGCAGGGAGCTTATTTCACAGGAATAGCAATCACTATCTTACCCAGCACCTCCTTCATTATCTATGGCTCCTTCCCCTACCACATTTAGGTAGAAGGTCAAGCCTCTTATCAGATCAATATACAATTCGCTCAAGAAATCTTTAACACATTTTTTATCCTCCAAGAGGCTGGAAGAAGAAACCCATGACCTGTGAATCCTGATACCTAATTTACTGTGTATAAATCATTGGAGGTACTGTTTCTCCAATTTGCTGGACTGGTATTATACCTATTTTCTGGTACTTTATAAAACTAAACCACATTTATTTGCTAGTTGTAGTTAGTAGACACTGTGTAGGGTAAAATTCTTTGTAAAACACAAAATACAGTACATTGCATTGTTTAAGATTTTATCTGTTAAGAATGTAGTTGGGTTTCAGAAGTTTGAACCAAAAAGTGAAAATTTGTAAACTAAATAAACTAAATATGATTAGTCAATTCATCTCTATTAGTTACCAAATATGAATTTATCATTAATCATCAACTCTAAGGAGAAAATTTTCTGGTTCCAGGTTCTCTTCTGTCTATTTTCTGATTTCTTTAGTTTTCTATAATAGTAAACTGATGATCTCTTTCTGTTGATACTTCTGTACTTTTACTCGACTTTAAACAGTGTTGTATTGGTAATTTACTTGAATAAAAGGATCTGTGTAGATTTCTGGATGATTTATAGTGTATTTTAATCTAAGGAGGAAATAAATGTGAGGTGTTCACACCTGTTCTTGTTCTAATGAAGCAGAATTAGTGAGATCCCTTCCTGGCAGCTACAACCATGGAGGCCTTGAGGGCAACATCATTTACATCACCTGCACAGCCCTGACCCGGAGAACAAGAGGAGCCCCAAGCGCAAAATGGCAGCACAATCAATATTCTAATGACTCTAATTTGCATCTTGGATAGCAAACAACCAGATTCAAATAACCGTATAAATCAGATGATGTTGGGAGGCTGTGAAGCTGCTGCAGCTGCTCATTTTTCCCAGTAGGTGGAGCTGCATGTTCTCACCAGACGATCCAGAGCTTCTTCAGCCCGAACCTCACATCGTGTGGGGCTGATCTTGATATACAGTGGCACAGCCATTTTCTTCCTAATTGGCTTTGTCTTTGTTTTTCCCAGAAGCTAAAAAAAACACCACTCACACATAACACAATGTCTAATTACTGAGCACCTGTAATCTCCCAGAGACAGTTTAAAGGTTTAACTTTACTCTGGGTCTCCATGGCCACTTCTTGTTGCCTAGTGACGCAGCCAATATGGAGATGGGGGCTTTAGCCTATAAAGCCATTATTTCGAGGCATCTGCTAACTGGACATATAACTGGCATTAGTATAATTATATATAAAAGTAATCCCTTACTGTTAATGGTGGCTGAAAAAATCATGCATTTCAATTTGTTTTTCTTGTTCTTATCAAAAGTTGGAAAGTATAGTCTTTATTCCTATAGTGAGGAGAAAAAAATACTGTTGTACATTTGGGCTGTGACTATTGACTATTATTACATTATTATAAAATGGTGTAAAATGTTGATCAGTGTTTCCTGCATTGGAGCTCTATTTTTAAGGCATCTACTAACTGGAAAGATAATTGATAGTGGTATAATTAAAAATAAGCCTTTATTTTAGTTTTAGTTTCCTATAGCTAAAACTACAGATGTCTGCAATTGCTGTTTATGATGTATGAGGATGTGAAAGATCTTTTAATGACAACACTGCAGATATCTGTTACTCATTTGTGTTAATAATTAAAACTGAATTACAGATATCTCTATATGTCAATTTGACTCATCACAATTACATTAAAGATATCTTAATTGAAAGATGCAACCAAATGTACTTACAACTATTCAGAAAAACCTCATTGATATTAACAACATTAATTCTGGATAGTCAAATTTAGTTTCTAAATGCCACACTTCAGCCTGCCTGACCTTAGCCCGTCTCTCTTTGGCCGTCTTGACGTCGGCTTCTCGCCACGTTTCGATGCCCTTCTCCCTCTGGTCCAGGTAGTATCCACGAACAGGGTCTCCACCGCTATAGGCCGGAGCCCTCCAGCCCAGAACCATCTCTGATCCAGTGCACAGTAGCAGGGCGATAGCCGAGGGAGCAGAAGGAACATCTGGACCAGACAGAGAGAATTAAACAAGAAGTCACAAAGATAGAAGAGAAGAGAGAATCTCAGCTGGCAACAATTTCAGCTAAAGAGACTGAGAAATGCCAATAAATCCATTTCCTGTCCAGAGCAAATTCAGTTTTTATAATAAGCATTTGAGATGAGAATATGAGAATGAAATAATTAGCCAGGAAAGAAATGAGAAAATTCTGTTCTAATTGAGTGCAGGGTCTCCGTTAGTAATTGATTGGAATTGGACGTCTGACGTTTATCCCCAGGTAGCATCTGACTGTCAGAAATGATTTGAGTTTTTTCTGGCAGTGAGAGGCAGGCAAAATGAGTCATAACTGTACTGTACTGAACAGCAGCTGCAGGGAGCTTTTAATCTGAAGATGCAACACAGGAAGTCAGGAACATCAGCAGAAAGAACCATTTACACCTTGTTGCTTTAAAATACATGAAGCCTAGGTGGCAAAATGTATAGAAACATTCCCTGATATGAATATATAAAGAACTTATTTATTTATAATTTATTTGTTTAGGCATTTCATTCTGTTGATTCAACCCTTTATTGAGGGCTGCAATGATCAGTTGATTAATCACCAATGGTTTTGATAATCAATTAATCAATTTGACTCATTTTAAAGGAGAAAATTTGGTGGTTTCAGCTTCTTACATCGGATTATTCTTTGGTTTTGTTGTTTCATTTCAGAGGTCTGAACCAAAGAAAACGTGGAGATTAAATATATTATGGCTGCCTGATGAGTTGATTAATAATTGCCAAATAATACATTCATTGCCATCTTTAGGAAGAAAATGTACAAAATGGTTTGGTTTGGACAAAAAAGACATTTTGGGTTGAATCTTCAGTTTTTGGAAATAACGATAGAGATTTTAAACCATTTTATGAAGAACAAAACGATTAATCGCATCAATAATGGATAGATTAAACTAACTTTTAATAAGACCACTAAAGCAGTTCTACTCTGACCAGGGGAAATTTTTGTGATCTAAATATTCACATCATATAAAGACAAAACATGCTTGGAGCTATAATTTATATCTAATTTTTCCCCCCCACAAAAAATACAAAAATAAATAACTATGATGGTAAAAAACCTCAAAAAGGCATCTATGCCTTGCCCTCATAAAATTCCTAAATCTATATATGCACAAATATTGTTTATTTTAAAAGTTTTACCAGCTGGACTCACTTAAATAGAGATTCAACAGTTGTTGCCAACTATCTCGTTGATCACCAACTATATTGAGAACAAAATGTCCAAATCCTCTGTTTTCAGCTTCTCTGATTATTTTTGCTTTCTTTATTCTTATATAATAGTAAACTGATGATCTTTGAGTTGTGGACTGTTGGTCTGGACAAAAAAAGATTTTAAGTTGAATTTCATTTTTCATTTTTTTTTAACTAATCAACCATCAAAATGAATGTTAGTTGCAGCCCTGATTGTTTTCTAAATACAGTACGTCACTCAGTTTATGTCACTCAGTTTGTAAAAGCATTGAAGATGATTAGAAAAATCTTGACATTTGTGTTGCATCCTGGAGAAAACACAGTTGTCTATTAGCTGAACTTACGGAGGGCAGATTTGACCAGGATGGGCTGAGTCTCATCTGAGTAGCGGCTGTTTCCTGCTCGGCTCACAGACTTCACCCTGAACACATATTCCTTCTGGCTCCTGAGACCATGGACAGTAAACCTGAGGAGGAGATGGGTGAATCAGACGATGCTGCTTCTCCTGCTTCAGAAATGTTTAAAACTCCACTACCTGTTTGAGGTGATGGGTTTGTTGTTAACAGTCTCCCAGGAGTTTTTGCCAGCTTCGCTGTAGTAAAGGTAATATCCCAGGATGTCGTCTTTGTCTTTGGGCTCCTGCCACTTCAGCAGCACCGAGGTGTCGGCGTCTCTGACAGCCATGATGGATTCAGGTGGAGCTGGAACACCTGATGGAGGTCAGATTAAAAAAAGGTGATGACTGTCATTATCTACTCAAATAAAAACTCTAAATGTTATTAATATATAATTTTGATGATAGTAAACAACATAGATAATGGTTTTAGGCAAAAAAAAAAAAAAGATTTAGGTCATGTCACATGACATCATTCACTTCCTCCCTGAAAACATGCAAAGACAAATCCCTCCCAGAAAGAGTAATTTCTTTTCAATAATTATTATTTTCAACCCTGCTATGTATATTTCTATTTATTATAGAATAACTCCAAAAAGAATTTTGTACCATTGGAATAAATATTTTTTTTATGGGCATATTTGCAACTACATTTGCCATCTTTAAAGCAGAGTAAAAAAATGTAAAAAAATAAATAAATAAATAAAATAATAAGTGACTAATTATATCAATTGTTCAATGTACATGAAAACAATCTGGGTTTAAATGGGTTAAAAACTAAGTTGAAACAGCTAAATTTGATCATTCATCAATGTTCATAAATATAACCTGTTAAATTTCTAAAGAAGATTTGTTCATATTAGACTGTTTTAATATGAGCAAGTTAGACATATTAGACATTGCCTTATTTACAAAATTACCCTCAATTAATTGATGGATACTGTAGATTTCCCTTAAAATGTAAGTGAAGGTTTGTAAATTGTAATGTTAAGAAAATGAAGCCTTAGGAGAAAAACGTTTTTGAATTTTTTTTAAATTAGTCAAGTATTGGCTTCAAAAGTAAATGTAATGTCACGACCCGATTTTCTCAAAGTGAAGCAGAGACAGTGAAAACTGCTGCCTACACTCTGGTTCTTCTTAAGAGACATTCCAATTTACCAGCTTTTACATTTTAAGAATGTCAAGCGTCAGGAGACTACAGTTTTGGGAATTATGAAATCAGAATAAGTGTGAAGTTCCAGATAGGGGCAGAGGTGCTGATTTTTACACAAAATATATGAAAGCTGCAATTAGTCCAATATTGAGTAGAATTATTTTGAAATATCATGATAATGATGATTTTGTCCTTTTGAGTTTGGTCAGTTTAGTCTTGTTTTCCTGAAATAGATTACATTTTTTTTTTTTTTATCTCAGTTTGTATTTGTATCTCATATTTTGGATATTTTATATAATTCTGAGTTTAAACTTAAAATCAAGCTACGTCTAAATAATATTGGACCTATGATTAACTAAATAAATATAAGATATTTTACCCTGATAAGATTTAATTTTTGCAGTGCACTGAACAATATATAGTATTTTAAGCAGCAGATGAAGTTATTTCCTACCTTACAAACCACTTATAAACTATAAATATTTTATCTCTTGATGCCTAAAAGACCATCACTGACTTCAAGTTTTTATGAACAAACAGAAACTGGAACATTATTTTTAATCTCACTTTACACAGTCATCCAGTGGACTGGATTGGACCCTTTAGCGGGGCAGTTCTGGCCCCTGGGCACCACCAACTCAGACTTCAAACTTTAGATCTAACTACACATTGACAGATTGTATTTCACATTTTAAAAACTACAGAAGATGCAGAACAGGCTGTTAATGAGTTAGAATCTTTACAGAATAAAGCTGCAGCTCCTCTCTCACCCTGTGGCTTCCCCAAGGAGATCAGCCCGCTGGGCTCCGACGGGTCGCTGACACCGAACCTGTTGATGGAGCGCACCCTAAAGCGGTACTGCTTGTCCTTCAGCAGGTCAAACACCGGGAACCTGGGGGAGTTCACCACTGTGTCCAGACTGGCCAGCTCCCAGCTGTCCTTTCCTGCCAGGGACTGATCCAAACGCAGCAATTTAGCGATGACTCAGCACCATGGTAGTATCCATTATTTACTATTCAGTGTCAGTGAAGTCCAGTTTCCAACTATCATTTATTCCAGGTAATTGAAGAATGTCTACTCTGGAAGGAACCATTTAATGTTCCAACACAGGGGCAAAGAGGAATTACATTTAGCTGTTTGGTGTGCAGCCATGAATATAAACAGATTGTTAGAAAAATGAGCAGAAAGATTGAAACAGAAGACCTGGAGATGCAAAGTCTTTCAAATCAAATCCTTACATTTGATTGGACCACAAGAAAGGGTTTCTAATTAGGTCTGAAATTAACAAATTTTTGCAAAATGTTGATCACTTTTTCCCAACCCCTTGAAGGTTTAACCAAAAATGTCTTTTTTTCCAGACCACATGTGTCAAGCTCAGGTCCTGGAGGGCCGTGTGGCTGCAGGTTTTTGTTCCAACCAGGCAGTAACACACCTGATTCTACTAATCAACCAATAGAGCTCTTGCTGAGGACCTTCATTAGTAGAATCAGGTGTTTCTGGCTGGTTAGAACAAAAACCTGCACCCACACGGCCCTCCAGGACCTGAGTTTGACACCCCTGGTCCAGACCAACAGTCCATAACTCAAAGATCATCAGTTTACTATTATAGAAGAATAAAGAAACCAGAAAATTCAGAGAATAAAAGATGGAATCAGAGAATTTAAACATTTTCTTCCTAAAAGTGACTCAAATCGATTAATCGATCATCAAAATACCTGGCAAATATTAAATTTATCATTGCATTACAACATACTCACATAAAGGTACAGCATTTTAGCCACTATTTTGATAGTCCATTAATGAACTAATCTGTGAAGCTCTAGACAACACATTTGTTTCAGGGATCAATATACTGTACAACAAACAAGGATCATAAGGTAAACTTTCACTTCCTTATCTTAGCTAATTAATTATGTCCTTATGCTTGCCTCATGCTCTGACATGATGTGGTGATTTAATTTCATGATAACTACCAACTAGTTTGAAAGTTGATTAACCAAGTGATTATGCAAATAACTAATTGATTGTTTGTTTGGTTCTTTAAATGGTGTAAAATGTTGAAGCTGGAACCAGAGAATGTAGACATTATCTGTCTAAAAATGACTCAAATTCATTAATCGATTATCAATATCATATCATATATTAATCATTGCAGCTTTATATTAACATAGATATATAGATTGAACAAATAATGACATTTTGGAAATCTAAAGAGTAAATAAACATTTTACAAAATTCAATTCCAAAATGTACTCAAAAAAGGTGAAGATTAACATACATTTTTCATTTAGGTAGATTAGCAATAATAATAATAATACAGGGAAACAGGATTAAAACCAAATAATGTATTTTCCATTTCATGAAGCCTTTAAGAGTAGAACATGTCTAAGACATCAGTGATTATGAAGAACTTGCTTAGGGGTGAGGTGAATATTTGAATCTTTTCTTCCCTTCATTATATAAGTGGAAGTAAGACAGCAGACTTTAGTTTCAGATGGCTTTGACAGATTTGACAGTTTTATTACCCCGGCTACTTATAAAAGTCCAATAAAAAGTATATCCTGTGGCAGTTTTCTGATTATTGGGTGTCTGGGTTGATATTGGAGAGATGAGGCCTTTTATTGCAGGAAAGAACAGGTCATTCTCTACTTTGATAGGATGGAACAGAGACTTTCTTCTTTTGGCATCATTTGAAATTTTGAGTCTACACAAAATTTACACAGTTTTAAGCTGTGTTCGCTTACAAATCAATCTGAAATTCTTCCTAATATGTCAAAACACACACACACACACACACAAACACACACACACACGCACACACGCACACACGCACACACGCACCAAAAATCTTCTAATCTACTACAAAATCATCATACATCAATATTTTTTCAGCTTTTTTCAGGAATCTCTTAAATACTACTCTAAAAACAAACATTTAGTCATTTTCAGGATTTTATCCCTTTGAAAGCCAATTTATCTATTTAAATTGTTTCATTATTATAACCAATATAAAACCTTTTTTTTTCTTTTTTTTTGTAGAGCATTTTGAATTACCTTGTTTTTCAAATTGTCTATACAAATAAACTTGCCTTATAATGGACTAATGCACTCAAATCAATTTTGTATTAAAAATAATACATTTTTTGTGCTTTTTCAATAAAAAACATTATTTTAATATAGAAGTTGGCATTTAAGGGGTTAAAATCCTGAGAGAAAAAAAAGAAAAGAAATTGAAGAGTGATGATTCTATGGATTTTTTTTGTCACCGAGATATAAAGATTCAACTTAAAAAAGGAGTTTCTGCAAAACGTCATGGCAAAAAAAAAAAAAGTTGATAAAAATGTACAAAAATGGCTTAGAAGGGCATGAGGGTTAAACTGCACAGAAGCTATAAACCCCAGTCTAGATGGTTACATCACTGTCCACTAGAGAAATAAAAAAAAAAAAGTCAGTTTCAACTATGCAAGAAAATCAAACTCCTGATGCCAAAGTGCATATAGAGCAACATCAAGGTCTGTTTGTTTTTAATGAGTCCACAAATTCCCAGTTAAATTGACATAGGTGTGTGTGTGTTTGTGTGTGTGTGTGTGTGTTTGTGTGTGTGTCTTGTCTCTTTAATTACTGCTGTGGTCAGGAGCCTGTGGGGCAATCTGGACCTGTTCCAGGCTGAACTGGACTGGCCAAACCCTGCAGGCAACAGGAGGACCAACGATGCAAGAACATTGATCCTTGTGCTTAGTCGATGTGAACATCTCTAAATTCAACTGTGGAATATGTTTTATCTAGGTATAACGTGTGTGTGATGAACTGTGTATGTATCTGTACTACACCTGTGTCTTTTATTCACATATTAAAGGTAAGAGTAAGGCTGTGCAATTAATTTAATTAAATTGTGATTTTGATTTGTGTGTGTGTCCAAAAGATTTTTAAATTTATATAATCATGTTAAAATGATTTATTTTTCTTTTTTTGCACAATTTCTAAAAGGGACATGCAACACATTTCCTTCCATGCAGCCCTGTTGACCTTTACACTGTCAATGTTTTCTAGAATGAAAACTAATAGTTGATTTGATGCTCCCTTTGGTGTGATTGTAGCCTGTGTAGAAGGTTTTTTTTCTCCAGCCTGGAACTGTACAGAAAAACTGAAATCTTAACAAGTGAATATATCTTGTTTTTGGTAAAATAGTATGATTAATACTATTATTAATACTATAAATGTCAAATTAATCAAATTCCACTGGCAGATATGTCAGCTTAGTTCAATTTCTTTTCCTGATTTGCACATGTTTTAAGAAAACAAAATTTGAAGGAGGGAAAAGAACTCCTGCACACTGTCAATCACTAGCAAAAGAACAAACTTAATCAAACAGGTTTGGGTTCTCAGATGATCATCAGGTAAATTTGTAGTGCAGCTCCCACACGTCTTCTGCCTCCGTGTGCACAACCTTCTCCTTTCTAAAAACTAAAGACTAACATTTAAAAAAAAAAACATTTAAATTGCCTAAAATCGAGAAACAAACTTGAAATAAGAACAATTCATATTCATCATTTATTATTATTACACATACTGAATAAATGCATTGTATACCTAAATAATAATCATTTGAGGAACAGTGATTTTGATATTGACCAAAATAATCATGATTATGATTTTTTTTTTCATAATGGAGCTGTGCTGTGCTCTGGGGCTTTTTCTTTGTCATCGCTCTCCTCAAGAACATCATATGTTTTCCAGATTGTTATTTCACTGCTATTTCAGTCCATTAAGCTGGGATTCATTTTTTTTTCTTTTGCTGTGATTTCCTCTCTATTTCCCCTGTTAAAGAGGTTTTAGGGAGTTTTTCCTTATGTGATGTGAGGTTCTAAGAACAGGGGTTGTCTTGTTGCTTTTGTACGAACTGTAAAGCCCACTGGGGCAATTCTGGGATTTGCGATGTTGAGCCAAACAACTCAACTTGACTTTTTCAAAAAATTTCCTCAAATAAAAAGGAAGGCACAGTTCTCAAAATCACTTCCCTGCTGTCCAAAAACTTCTTCACCCTTTGACAAAAATGAAACTTTGGCAACAAAGTGGGCATATGAGTGATGGATTACTTCATTCAAGCCTGTTGCAATTCTCTGCAGGAGGAATTCTTCCTGAGCTGCATTTCACTCAAATGAAAGACTGAGTGGAGGGTGGAAATTCAATTGAAAAAGCTACGGTGTGTGCTGAAAAATGGTGAACAGTAATTCAACTTGCAGGGAGTAACAGGAACATTTGTTTTAAGTGTGTATGTGTGTGCATGTGTGTGTGTGTGTGTGTAGGAGTAAACAATGACCTGACTTGCAATCAAATCAATTTTGTTGGTAAAGCCACATCCTCATTAATAATATGGAAAATATTTGTAAATAATATTTTTAAAATAGAAAACACTATTCAAATCAAGTTAAAAGTTCAAGGAGTTCCTTAAGAGATTTATGAAAATGAAGCAGGAAAAATGTATTAAGGTATGGTGATTTTTATTGCTGTATGTTGTCACAAACAGGGCCAAAGCAGAATTTATCAAATACAGAGGTCAACATTCTATATATAATATAAATATACTGGCATAAGAGTCATAATTGAAAAAAGAGCCCCGCAAAAGTGCACCTTGCATTTTAAATTATTGGTGTCTGAAAGTTATAATAAATTAATGAAGAGGTTATTTTACTTATCTGTACATATACCTGTGTCTGTTGGCCCAGTTATCATTTGGTTGGTTTCCTAATGGCTAATGGAAGAGCTTCACCTCCTGTGGCCCAACTGTTGAAAAATATGTGCTAAAGTGCCCTCTTAGGAGCCAAAATGCAAGTTAAATTGCTTTCTAGGTGCTAAAACAAATGTTAATGTTCCCTCTAGGAGCTAAACCACATGACATAGACATAACAAAGGTGGACATAGGAGTAAAGACTGACTCGCTCCACGTAGAAGTTGAGTGGTTCCCTCCCTCTGGGCTCAGGCTCAGTCCAGCTCAGGACGACGTAGGTGTCGCTCACCTCGCATGCATGGACGTTTGTGGGCGGGAATGGAGTTCTGAGCTGACCTGCAGAGAGAAAGCAGGGAACAAAAACTGCGGCCTGAGACATAGATTTTCGGTCGCTTTGCGTCAGGAAATTTCACGCTTTGTGCACTGGACTGGAGCCAAACGGATATATTGGCTTAGGTTTCCTTCTGCTCCTTATACATATGGAAACCAGAGATACTCAAAAGGCTTGGTCAGCACACTGGACTCAAAAGTTGAATAGATTTATTCAAAAGCCTTTGGCTTTTGTAACTAAACGTCTTCCCTGAAAGTGTTTGTAGCTGCTCAAAGATTAGCAGCAATGCAGCTGGATCACAGAGGAACTGGGTGTGAGTGTGTGTGTGTGTGTGTGTGTGTGTGTGTGTGTGTGTGTGTGCAATCTATTAAAAACAGGACTGCTGTCATTGTTGTACTTTACCAAGTTTGATCTGAAATGAAACCATAAACAATAGGATAAAGTAATAAAGTAGGTCTGGCTAAACAATATCAATATTGTCAATATCCCCTATTTCATAAATAGATTCACTTAAGGTTTGTGTGAAAAAAAATATAACAAGGCTACTTCCTAGTTGGCTCATGAACATTGTTATTAAAAATGCCTAATTAAAAATACTGAATAATCATTGTTATCCACTGATATAAGAATTTTATATCAATATAGTATGTTCTAGCTACATTAGATTTCCAAAAGTATTGGCTTACGTGGCATGACTTGCATATGAATTTAAGTGACATCTATCTTTATTCTCCGGGATCAACATGGTTGGCTGCAACATTGACAAGCCTTGACTGGGACTAAAGGACAGAGCCCAGCTCCTGAAAAACATCCCACCCCAAAATACACTTGGCACAATACAGTTTAACAAGTACTGTGGCAACCAGCAAACCCAGACGGGTCCATCAGATCACCAGATGGAGAAACATGATTCATCATTAGAAGTCCAGCCCTGCTCTAGAGTACAGAGGTGGTGTTTTACATCCCTGACCTTGGTGATGTCTGGATGCAGCTGATCACCATGGAAACCCATTCCATGAACCTCTGAGACTGTTCTGGAGCTGATCTGAAACCTCTTCACATATATATATATAATAGCTCAGATTAATTATTTATTCTGAGCTATTTTATACATTAATCACTGATTACACTTATGGATCTTCAGTGATGCCTTTTATTGTTTACCAAGTAGAATATAAATAACATTCAGGAGATTATTGATGTGAAGTGTTTAAATGCTGATGTAAAACTGTGATATAAGACTAAAAGCTCTTGGATAAGCGTCATGGTTCAATAATGTACGAAAACATAAATTTGGTTTAACTAAAATTTATAGAGTGATATAAATTAATGGTTTAAAAAGATAAGTAATCAACATTAATCACTCATTAATTGATTAACTTTTAAAACAGTCATCAGTTGCAGCCCTACTGTAAATTTTAAAATCAGAATTGACATTTTAATATAACTAACAAGCTTTGAAATAAGTATGTGTGAAATTATGTGCACTGCAGTTATTCATAGAAAATTGATCCTGAAAGTTAGTTTCAATGATTCTTTACCTCTATTGTGCTCTTTATCAAAAGCTGCACAAGAACATGCTCACACATGAATATTCATATTGTTCTTCAACTCCCTATTTAAATGAGGAGGTAAAGTAGTCACATGAATGCCCTCTCTCTCTCTCTCTCTCTCTCTCTCTCTCTCTCTCTCTCTCTCTCTCTCTCTCTCTCCGCTGCATGTACTTCCTGTTTTCCTCCTCCTCCTCCTCCTCTTCCTCCTCTCCCTTTATCTCTCTTTGTCTGTGAGTTGCATTTCCAAGGTTATCAGCCCTCTTCTCAGGCACTCGCTCTACCTCTACTCTACACCATTATGTGCATTTACCAGGACTCCACCAGGGACTGTCCACTTCTGTAAATGGAACAAATGCTCCACCACTGCACCTCATTGTTAAATATAATATTAAGATGCATTAGGCTAGAATCCCAGTGTCATTAAAACATGGATGCTGTTTGAAATATGGGGAACAGATGCTCCATTTATAATGGAATTATACACTGGAATAAAAGCTGGGTTTTCTCACCTTCCAGTTCATCTTTGGTAATGGTGATTGTCTTTCCTCTGTCCACTTTCACCACTGAGAAAGAAGGAGAAGGAAGGGATGAAAGGGAGAGAAATGTGGGTAGGTTTGGGGCAGAAGGAATAAAGAAAGAGATATTTGGGTAATGAAGTTATATGAGAGCTCATAATAACAGTATTAGTGTTAATGTTGGAGGAGCAGCCACTGGTGAGGGAGCGACATGGAAGGATGAAGAGCAAGCTGGAGGCAGTTCAACCTTCTGTCTGTCCTTCATCTGTGTTTAATGATCCACAGCATCTGACCAGGGCCCATCTGTCCTCCCCATCACACACACACACTAAAACACACACACTAACACACACCCTGATCGCTGTCACGTCTCATTCTCTCTCTCTCTCTCTCCCTGTGCTGTATATTGAACAATATCTAAATGTCTTTAAAGTAATCTTCCTTTTCTTCCAAAAATAGTGTTCCGCTCTAACATGCTGTTAAGAAGCTGACACAGAAATGACTGCAGGCGGCAGAAAATGAGAATGAGCTTTGTCCACCACATGCGTTTCTGTGCACCGGTAATGTATTTCAGGTGTAACGCTGCAACAGACAACAGAGCCACTAACCCATCCAGCTTTTGTCTTTTGTTGTAACAGATCTTCTTGTGGTTTTTTGTGTGTAAGTGCAGTGGTTCTCAAAGACCCTCAGGGTCCATCAGGGAGACCCCCGAGAAAAAATTGGAATAATATACTGTAACTTTACTATACTATAATTTTGTTATAATTATAATATTTGAACACATAAATTATTATTATTCGTCAGCTGTAAAGAAGTGAACTGATAACTTAGTACTTTATACTTTTTGAGAAAGCATGTTGATTTATTCAGTGTAACCAGGAAGTTGTGTGTGTGTGTGTGTTACCTGTGTTCCTGTCTGTTCCTGTGTGTGTGTGTGTGTGTTCATTGCCTGTGTTCATTTGTTCCTGTGTGTGTGTGTGTGTGTGTGCTACCCGTGGTCCTGGTGTGTTCCAGGGGGTCTGCAGTGAGGACAGGATCCGTGGCCTTGGAGGGGCGTCCTGCTCCAGCCTGGTTAACAGCACACACCCTGAACTGGTACAGGATTCCTTCCTTCAGCCCAAACACCGGGTAGTGGCACGTTTTCTGAACATGGACGTTGCAGCGCAGCCACTCCCCCTGACCACAGTCATACCTGAGAGAGACATCAGTGCTGCAGGGGGACTGAAACCATTTAGACCATTTCCATGATAAAAGAGAAAGAAATTGGAACAAAACTGCACAAAGAACCAAATGGTGATGTTTAAAACCAAATATGTGCAATCTGCAGGGTTTAACACTATAAAACCAACTGGAAGGACATCTATCCTGCACAACAACATAGGAATGTAGTGGTATGCAAATAAAAAAATACAGAGAAAGAATCATAGGTATACAAATTGATCAAATATTTATACAATATGCAATTGTACAAATTATACAAATGACTTAAATCAATTGTCAAAATAATTGAGGATTAATGTATAACTAATCCTTGCACTTTTAATATGTTAAGATCCATCCATCCATCCATTGTCTATCCCGCTTATTCCCTTTCGGGGTCGCAGGGGTCTGCTGGAGCCTATCCCAGCGCGTTAAGGCGAGAGGCAGGGATACACCCCAGATGGTCGCCAGCCAATCGTGGGGCACACACACCATTCACACACCATTCACTCTCACACTCACACCTATGGGCAATTTAGAGTTTACCAATTAACCTGAGCATGTTTTTTTGTATTGTGGGAGGAAACCGGAGTACCCGGTGAAAACCCACGCAGACACGGGGAGAACATGCAAACTCCACACAGAAAGGCCCCAGACCCAGGCCCAAGGCGGTCTTGAACCTGCGACCTTCTTGCTGTGAGGCAACAGTGCTACCCACCGCACCACCGTGTCGCCCATATGTTAAGATGTTAGTTTTAATTCTGATTATTCATAACACAGGTTGAGTAAGAAAAATTCTAAAATAATCTTTCTTAAAAATGACTTAAATCTATTAATGACCAAAATATATGGTGCGTATTGTAATAGTTACAATTATTGTGTAATCGCTGCAGCTCTATTAAGAAATATAAACAAGGAATCAATATGTCTCAGATGTCTAAGTCAGTAAATATCTCATTAAAACCTATAATAGATTATTACCAATTATATGAAAATGGGTGAACGTTAGGGCAGATTGTAAATCAATAACACACTGTCGACACTTACAATCAAAGAGGCATACAAAATAATGGAGTTTTCAAAACCATAAGGGTGTTGCTAGGGAACTGAAAGGTTCCTTATCTCTCTTTTTTTCCTCGCCTGGTAACCAATGACATGCTGGATTTGTATCCACAATGATTACAGAAGATATACCAAAAAAACAGGCCGACATAAGCGTACTTGAATACCAATTAACGAGAACATGCACAAATTAATATGAATATTCAGAGAAATGCACACAAGCACAGACTGCCTAACTCTGCACACACATTTAAAATAGACACACACGCACACACCACACACACACACACACACACACACACACACACACACACACACACACACACACACACACACACACACACGCACGCACGCACGCACACACACACACACACACACACACACACACACATACACACACACACACACACGCACACACACACACACATAAGCTATGTAAACATGTAGGAGACGACCTGATAGATGTGTGTCTGTGATCAGTGCAACACCTGTTCTCTAGCGGGAGTCTGTGACTCAGGTGTTCGCACAGTGTTGAGGGCTGATAATTATCATGTATATCATCCATCTCCTGTGAACTCTGCCAAATGGATATTACTGCGCTGCCGGCCGCTGCCATCATCATCTTCATCTTCATCCTCATCTGTTCCAAATTCACTTCCCTCACCCAGACAGGTTCAGTAGTAAACTCTTACTATAGAGCAGGTCTCGTATTGACTTCCACTATACAAAATAATGCTGCAGATAGAGATGCACGGAGTTTAACCTGTAAAATCTGCTGCAGTAATGAGTTTTATTCATATCATGTGAGAAACCTCATCTACGACACTAAATATTTTTATCTGAAGTAAAACTCAATGTTACGCTTACAGCTTCAATATATATCATCAATATCCACATCATCATTACAATAAGAAAATTGTTTATTATAATTTATATATATATATATAATTTATCTTATTTCAATTTTTTTAACACCTGATTTAGGTAGTTTTAGAGATCTTTCGTTCAAAATTGGTAATCGTTAGTTATTTGCATAACTTTCCCTCCTACCTCTGTTGCATCCTGTCTTTTTGCCAATTACAACTCATTTAACAATCATTAGAATCCAATATCACTTTCTGCTTCTGTCATTCATTTGGCTTTAGGCAGTTTTGTCAGAATCAAAGTAACAGAGTTACAATTTTAGTCAGTCAAAGAGATTATGATCTGTGTATTCAAACTTAGAATGACCTTTTTTGCAAGGCATAATTCTGCCTAAGTAATTTTTAAAAATTTGTTACACAATTGATGATGGCTTTAAATTATTGCTGCACATTTGCTCACACATCTGCTGGAATGTGTTAATAAAATATCAGTAAAAAAATACTTATAATATAAAAAATACAATGTAATTTTTTAAAATCAGAAATATGTGACATAACATAAATTCATCAACTTGACATTCAGAAAAAGACTGAATCATTAAATAAAAGCAATAAAATACAACAATATATATATATATATATATATATATATATATATATATATATATATATATATATATATATATATTTGAGTTGAAAATCTATGAACTATAATTTTGTGATAAATGTGCCTTTTTGTAAGTATAGTGAAAAATGAATGAAATGTTTTCCAGATACAGTGAGTAGTCATTAAGTGTATTATAGAAGCTGCTCAAATTGTCTTGAATGTTGCTGTGATAATGTAGTTTCAAAGCTGCAGACCAAGAGTCAATGTATTAAGTAGTTACAGTGCGACAATAAATATTTTCACTTTTATTTTTTTGGTCAATAACTTCCCAAATGTTAGAAATACTGAATAGTTGCTGATGAAGTGATTGTGTGGCTGCTTTTGTAAGTGTGGTGACATTAGCTTCTGAAACAATGTGCTCACCTTTCCACATAATAACCATATACAGGTGAGGCCCCATCAGCGCTGGGCGGCTGCCAGGTCAGGAAGACGTAGTCCTTGTTAACGTCACAAACCTGCACTGACAGAGGAGATGCAGGACCCCCAATAACCGCCGCCGAGCCATCTGAAGAGGATAAGGAGAAAATCAGTCAGAGGGGAGAAAACCTGAAGGAGACCGACACACTGGCATAATAACGAGGAATAAAATAAGATAAGAGGAGGATATGAGTTAGTAACCATTCGTGGACAAAAGTGGACAAAAAATATGTGACAGAAAGAGTTAGATGTAATAGGAATTAATTAAGGTAAGAGTAAGGTAAGAGATGAGATTGGAAGAAAAAGAAAAATAATGGAAAAATAAGAGCCAATGGTTAAGGGTAAGAATAGAAATACTTGAAGTAACATAGCTCACGTAAACCACTTTAGCTCAAACATAATATTATTTCAAAGGTACGACAAAGGCAGAGAGAATAAGTGGTAATATGTCTCACAACTGGCTATGATACAGTATATTGTAATTATATATAATTTGTTATTGTATTATATATAATCACAATATACCACAGTCAGGAATGAGATGTTGCAGTTACCAATAATTACGAAATAGAAATTTGTTAAATCTGTTCCAAAAAAGTAGATTGTGGCTGCCTTTAAACTTAAATTCAAGTGTTTTTTCAGTCCATTTATATAAAATATAATTAAAACCTATTTCACAGACCGACAGACAGCATTTGTTCATTTTATTTTGTATTCAATGAACACTATGTCCATATATATATATATATATATATATATATAGATATATATATATATCTATATATATATATATATATATATACATACATACATACATACTCACTCTTTTTTTTCACTGAAACCTCACTTGTAATAGTTAGAAAATTGTAAATATATTACTACATATGCTACAGCAAACAGAGTAGAGAAAACTCATTTAGTGTTATGTCAATTCATACTGAAACATGTAACTTGCAGACGGTCCCTAACACAGAGACATTTGAGAGGTATCCAGATTCCTGCTTGTGTATCACTGCATTAACAAGTAGGACTCTACATTGTGTGAGTAGGACTCATATTACTCAGGAAATGTTACATTTAATAGATCAATATGACTGAAGCTGGGTTGATTTGTGTTCAACATTGTGTTTTTTGGAGCATTTCCTTCAGTTTCTTCAGTTTCTGACCTTAAACTGAAATGACACCACGGTATCATTGTATAATGCTGTTGCTGTTTTATTTTGGCTACACTATTCAATCAATAATAATAGGAGTTGGCTATTGGAACTTTTGAGGAGAATATGATATGGACAAGTTACATCCTGCACAATGTTTAAGACCCAGATAAAGTCTTTATATTAAGGGGTTATTTCCAACTTTGTTAATTCAATGAGAAGACACAAAGGGGCTTATCGAGACTTCTGTGTCTGATATGCCTGAAGTCAGCATCCAAAAACCAAAAAGAAAGCAAAAGCACATGGGCCTCCGGGTTGCAGCCGTATTGGTGCGAAGCAATATTTCCATGACAAACTGGCCTATTTGCTCTAAATTATATTCGCTATGTTATATATTTTTTGTTTGTTATACTTTTAAAATCTGGAGTGCATCTGCCTTTCTTTTCTCATGTTTGCATTCATAAGTTGAATGTTTTTAAGACTCTTTAAGACTCGGTGGAAACCCTGCATGTAATTTTAGTCAACTGGTAAACTAATGGTCAAGCTAATCAGCAATATAACTAGATTACTCATTGATATATCTGGAGCGTTCCCAAACTAATGTCTCTGGAGTCACGCTTCACAGTGTTTGCAGTAACGTTGGTTCTGCTGGTTTCATGAAGAGATGATGCTCCACCTTCTCCTCGGACAACGAGCCAATAGTTATGGAAGAGAGGAAGCTCACATTTGTTCCTATTATACAGACATGGTCTCTCCTGACCTGTGTCCACAAAAACCACATTAAGGGCATTAAGCGTGGTGGCTGTAATAGTGGCTCGTTACACACTACCTGTTTCCTAATGCTAAACACACCGAGTTATTGCTGGCTCAGAAACACATCAGCCCTCTGGGATAATAAAGATATCCTTGATCCTTGATATTAACTCAGCCGCTGGGTTTGATGAGACAGAGAGAAGTAGAAAAAAAAAGAAATGAGGAAATTATGCTAAGCGGATTGAAGTGACAGGATGTGACCTGCTCACAAACCCTTTCTTGAGGCTAGAAATTGATGTTTTTTTTTTCAACAAAAAGCATCAACTCGACTTCAAGTGCATCATTTTTCTGAGGTAAATCTGCATCTTCACTCTCCCCTTCCTCCACTTTTCTTATTTACTTTTTTCCCTCTCCTGTAGCTACTATTTGTAATGCAAATACAACTGAAAAAAGGAGAAATCCCACCTGCAGTTCCCTGATTCACTAATTAGAACTTGCAGCTCTTGTAAAGAAAAGGCTTCTTAATAAAAGAGAGACCTGTGTCAACGTTTCAAAAGGCGCATTACTGAAAGTGTAATGGAAATGTATGTATGCAATGTGTGTTTGGACATACTTTTGGGGGGTTTATGCACATCGAGCACATGAATTATTCAGTGTACAAAACTGTGGCAGTTTGAGTATAGTCTATACATGAGTAAGCACTGACATTATATTGAAACACAAGCCTCTTTGCAGAACTGCCAAGATGCATTTGAAATGCCTGATGAGTCAGGTGGAAGTTAAGTTATACTATGGCGTATTTGCATGCTGCAAAGAATGTAGGAGAAGGGAAAAAAAGCTTACTGTGAAGAATATATAGTTTCATTGAACAAAGTTAACAACCCCTCCATTGCAGAGCAGGTTGATTGATGGTGCAATTTCCCAGTATGTATCAGGGCAGTTTGCTGACAGGAAATGAAAGCAAAATAAAAAAAACAAAAAAAAACTGCTGAATACAAATTGTGTTTTGAGTGAAGGTTTCAGTCAAGTTATTGCAAATAAATGATCATTCCATACACCTGCACCTACAAATAGGATACTTAAAACACCTCTACCTGTTAAATAATGTAATGCATGCGTAGCCGTGATTAAAAAGAAATTCAATATTAGCCTATATCATCACACTGATCTGGTATTCACAGCATTCACCATTCACTTTGACAAAAAAGCTCTTAACAAAAGGTCAACTCACTGGCTTTTTTCAGGGCTTTCAATCAACTCAGTACATGGAGTTTTTTTTTCAATTTGAATGGTATTGGCTCAGTTTTCATCAACTGATGATGCCCTCCAAAAAGAAAAAATGTACACTTCCAAAATAAGGTCAAGGATAGAGGATCTGGTTCATCTTAATATTAACGATATAATCAATATATTTATATTTAATGTTGTACTCTGTAGTTCTTTTTTTTCTTTTCTAAATGTATTGTTTCCATCCTGTTCACATCATCTAATGCCAGAACAAAACTGTTCTGTACAAACTGTACAAACCCCCCAAGATGGTCTTGCATTTTGGATCTAAGCATCTATGATGGTGATTCTTATGTTCGAAATGAAACCTTCATCCATTCGTTTATAACCTCCGCCAAGGAGGTTATGTTTTTGCTATTTAAATATTTAATCCACCTTGGATGTAAAATTAGCTGCTACCATGTCTTTTACAACCTTTTTAAGGGACTATCTGGTACCATGGTTTTAGGGTAACATCACAGACATTTTTGATGTTATGCCTTTAACATCAAAACCATGATCCTCTGTGGATTCTAAAGGGATGACACCACATCAGCTGTTAGTTGTTACTCCTCACCTTTGACATAGATGAATGCGCTGCGTTCCTGGATCCCATCCCTTGTTGTCAGCCGGGCGCTGTAAGTGCCTTCATGTTCTTTGTGTACAGCCTTCAAAGTTATGGATGCCATGTTGTCTGTGGTCTTTATGTCCACGGTGCTGGACTGATGTAGCTGGATTCCTGGCAAAAAAAACCCCAAAAAACAATGCTTATGGAGTAAATTGTTAAAAATCCAGGTTCATGTGACAAATTTTCTGCAGGATTTTACCATCTCTGAACCAGCTGACGCCCTTCTGGAAGGGCAGTGGAGCGGAGGTGAAGGTGCACTTCAAGGTCAGGTTGTTGCCTTCCTTCACCCACGATGGAGGGAAGCCGCCAACAAACTCTGCTTCCTGCTCAGGCTCCCAGTCTGAGAGACAAGAGAGGGAGAGATGAAAGAAAATGAAAGGAGAAGATGCACCAAAGAGGAAGATAAAGAAATGCAAACAGGAGGAAAAGCAGCAGACGGATCTGCAGGATATGATATTGAAGAGAGAGGCCAGATAAAGCATTATCATAATAATACTGCAGACAGATGTAATTTGGTGTGGATTTGTGTATGACAGGTAACAGCGAAAGAATCAGAAGGCGGAGGAGGAGGTAAAGTGCAGCAGGAAAACGTCTGCTGATTCCCGATGATGAGAAACGAGAGCTCATTCCTGTGTCTCTGCAACTCAGCTGTCAACATGTTAAATCTGGTTTAAAGCAGTACAATCGAAAACATCTCATTATTCTCTAAAGCGAGCTGTAACAAGCTCCCTCTTAGTCGATTTATCTCAGTATCGAGTGAACAAAGACAACCACAGGGTCCTAATTAGGTAAAACCATCATCTTACGCTGGATGACTGGACTGGAAGTGCTATAATAGAAAAAAGTCCTCCTGCTCCATCCAAGGAAGCACAAAGATAAAGGTTGGTCTGAAGAGGCCTTTGCTGCAGGCATCAGCAGGAAAAAAAGACATGACAATTTTTTGGAAAGTGAACAAATCCTGACAAGCTATCCTTTCAGATTCTATTCTTTCACTTGTCGAAACACTGAACCAATTCAATCTGAAACGGAGAGATACAAGCTCTTGTCAAATCTCATTGTCAGGGACTGTGACATGTTTCTTATAATGATCTTGTTCTTGCTTAATAGGCACATGACAAGGGTGTACGTGGCTTTATTAAAACACAGCGCTCGGATCTTTGGTTCCCATCATTTAATACCCCTGCCTCCTGCAACACAATGGTGATTGAAATGAAAAAAATTAATTAAAATAAATTCACCACGGTCTTGCTTTTGTTTATTGAGTGATTCATGTCTTTAAGAAAAATGCAGGGAGCCCATTTTCACAGCAGGCAGTCCCTAATGCCATTACATGCTGATAAAGATTCTTCCTAA
The DNA here is from genome assembly GCA_036785175.1 of Eupleurogrammus muticus. Classification (NCBI taxonomy): domain Eukaryota; kingdom Metazoa; phylum Chordata; class Actinopteri; order Scombriformes; family Trichiuridae; genus Eupleurogrammus; species Eupleurogrammus muticus. The sequence goes on from JAYKQN010000018.1 coordinate 3,842,037, forward strand.
ATGATTGCCACTTAACTTCTGAGTGTTGGAAACACATTAGGTGATGCCCGAATGGCACTTCTGCAGGAGAGATGGTGTAGCTGTGAGAATGTGGGCACCCACTCAGCCCCCTTGGGTATATCACCAAATCTTTAATGTTACATAAGTGACTCACAACGATGTATGTCCAAAGTCATCAACTGTCAGTGAAATCTGTTCACCACTAATAATAAATTATTCATTTGAATGTGAAATGAAAGTGAACATTCCAAAATGTGCATTTGGAACATTGACTGCTTTGAAAAATGACTTGTTTTTTGTAAGAAAGTTAAGATTGGGGATCAGGCAGGAATGATGAAAAGTTTTGTCTTCTAAATACAGAGATGGTGTTGTTTATTTGTTTTAACAGTGGACTTACAAAACACGGTCTGATTGTTTGTGTATTTTCCCTGGTGTGAAGAGTTATCTTGAGTGTCTGCATCTAAACAGTAAAATTGAGAGAACATAATTGATAATCATGATCATTATCTGACAGAAATGGTGGCCAAAAAAAAGAAAATCAGAGCACTGAACATTATTTTTGTTTCTGTGTTATATGGATAATCTTGCAGATGAATAATGGTACAGACTGTAGGTGTGAATAAAAGCTTTGTCTCATGTGGAGAGCGAGACGGGTCCTTCAAAAATGGATAGGACAGTGGGTTCTGCTGCAGCTATGGTAACGGTTTGGATGATTTAAACAGTTTTAAATGATCTACGTGAAGGTAAAGTTCAATATTTTTGTGTCAATCATTTTAGAAAGTGAAAGTTATATTATATAGATCCCGCAGACACAAAGAGTGAAATATTTAAGGTCTTTACTTCTTGTTATTTTTGAGGATGGCTTAGAGTATATTTTTTAGTTATTTGAGATGCACCTGTAACTTACTCTTCATTACTTAAAAAAAAAAAACTCAATTAAAACTACTTACAACAATAAAGGCTTGACATATTTTACTCAATGTGTAATGAATCTGTGTATTTTCACTTTCTGATACAATTCAACAAAAATATTGTGTTTCACAATATTCGTATTATTTGAAATGCATCTGTAGTTGCCTATTGAAATAATTATTTATTTTGATGATGTATTATTCGTTTGAGGTGAAAGTCTCCAAATACGTTGATTACAGCTTCTCATGTGTGTTTTTTTCTGCTTTTCTTTAGTCTTCTATGATATTGTTGGTTTGTGGGCTGCTGCCTGTGAAAAACAACTGTAGCAGCCAATAACATAATGAACTTACCCTCTTTAAAAGGTAATACACCAGGAATGAAATACCTGTCCAATAATTTAATAAAAGTTAGAACCTAGAGAAGAAAATACAAACACAATAAGTGAGCCCATGATGTAATAGGTTCTAACATTATTAGCCAAACGTTATTACCTTATCAGTTCAGGTCTTTTATTACATAATTTGCCTATTATATTGTAATGAGAGCAACTTTATTATGTTATGAAGTTATTAAGCTATATAAGCTTTAGGTGGGTCATGGACAAATAATGATTGACAAAATGAGAAAGCCAAAAACTTTATACAATGCAATTTTAAAGGCATTGATCACATCTCTAAAAATGTACATTTTGTGTTCATGTTGGTTATGTAATTTTAAATCCATTTATAGCACAATGTCATAAAATGTCATATGGTGTAACCCTATAAACTAGGTAGTTAAACTCTCTTGAAAAATGCTATATCAACTAGTTTTATATTCTAGGTTGATTCAATATTTTGACATTTTGTAAAAAAAAAATAGTACAAATGGACTTTCAAATGACATGAACCAACATTAACACAAAATGTACATTTTTAAAAACCTGATATATGTTTTTAAAGTTGCATTTAAATTTATTTTTCTTATATTTTTTCTTCTTTACAAAAAGTTACATGGATTGTTTAATTTTTTGATACAAAATTGCCAAATGGTGAAATAAATTTTAATCCACCGAGAATATAAAACTAGTTGATAGCATTTAAAAAAATAATAATAATAATTTGGAGGGTAAACTACCTTGTACCAAGTTTAAAGGGTTATACCACATGACATTTTTGACTTTAACCCTATTGTGTTATTGGTTATTACAACAACGTTTAAAGGATGATTATCTAATTGAAAGTGTTTACCAATATCAGAAATTCAAACTTCAAACTTCTTGAAAGACAATAGCCACAAGCAGTAAGGTAAACTTTAAGTTAGCCTTACTAATCTAGGCCAGAGTGTGCCACAGCCAATATGTGATGCTCCGTTGCTTGAAGCAAAACAGCATAAATCCCCTGCTGTCCCTGGAATGAAATATACATGACCTCGGTTGATTCTCTATTGGAAGTGAGTCTCCGCCTTTTTTATTTCCCTACAGCAGCAACTACCCCACAAATAGTCCTATAGCCCATCAATGAACACAGACACCTGCATGGAAACTCTGACTGTCGTAACAGACAATCAGGTCCCTAGTTGGCTCCATTCATCTTGCTTTATGAGGTGAGGGGACGGCAGCGGCTGAAGACTTGTGTCACCATCTTCAAAAGCCACCCAGTTCCTCCCTTGTTTAAGGAACTTCAAAGGGTGGTGGGGAAATTGTAAGGGGGCACTTTCCATCAGGCCCAGGCATGAAACTCACCGGAGGTCTGGGAGCTCTCTGAACCGGCCATGGCTCCTTGATGTGCTGAATTGCAGGTGGTGGAGCAAATGAGCGGCACCAATCGGAGGGGAGGGAGGCAAAAACAAAGCAGAAAGAGATAAAGAGAAGCAGGGCACAAAACACAAATCAAACCTGGCATTGCCGTATTCATGCAATCTGACATTCCTTCTGACCTACTTTTAACTACTTCTCAAAAGAACATACATTTCTCTATCTTCATTAAACATACAGATTAAGTCCAAGAAGTCCAACTTCATAAATTTCATTAGACCTATATAGATAGATTTTCCTGTATATATATATATACTTATATATAAATATATATAACTTATATATATTTTCATATATTTTAGATTCATTACATACCAACTGAAATGTTTTAGGTCTTTTATTGTTTTAATACTGATGTTTTTGGCAAATGAGCTATGAACCTAATCATCTACATCAATGAGTTAACTCTAAACACCTGCAAAAGATTCCTGAGGCTTTTAAAAACTCCCAGCCTTGTTCATTACTCAAACCGCAATCAGTCATGGGCATGACTGCCGACCTGACTGCTGTCCCGAAGGCCATCATTGACACTGTCAAGCAAGAGGGTATCACACAGAAAGAAATCTCTGAAGGAATATGCTCTATCAAGTGCTGTATCAAGGCATCTCAGTGGGAAGTCTGTGGGAAGGGAAAAGTGTGGCAGAAAACGCTGCACAACAAGAAGAAGTGACCACACCCTGTGGAAGATTGTGGAGAAGGGACGATTTCAGACTTTGGGGGATCTGCGGAAGCAGTGGACTGAGTCTGGAGTAGAAGCATCCAGAGCCACCGTGCACAGGCATGTGCAGGAACTGGGCCACAGGTGCCGTATTCCCCAGGTCAAAGCCACTTGTGAACCAGAAACAGTGGTAGAAGCGCCTGACCTGGGCTCTAGAGAAGCAGCACTGGACTGTTGCTCAGTGGTCCAAAGTACTATTATCGAATGAAACCAAAGTTTGCATGTCATTCTGAAATCAAGGTGCCAGAGTCTGGAGGAAAACTGGGGAGAAGGAAATGCCAAAATGTCTGAAGTCCAGTGTCAGGTACCCAGAGTCAGTGATGGTCTGGTGCCATGTCAGCTGCTGGTGTTGGTCCACTGTGTTTTGTTAAAGGCAGGGTCAATGCAACTAGCTATCAGGAAATTTTGGAGCACTTCATGCTTCCTTCTGCTGAAAAGCTTTATGGAGATGAAGATTTCATTTTTCAGCACAACCTGGCACCTGCTCACAGTGCCAAAACCACTGGTTAATGGTTTACTGACCATAGTATTACTCTGCTGAATTGGCCTGACAACTCTCCTGACCTGAACCCCATAGAGTAGGGGTGTCAAACTCAGGTCCTGGAGGGCCATGTGGGTGCAGGTGCACCCACTCAATATTAAAGCAATAAAAGGCTTGAACTACTTCAGTTGTGTGTCATGAATCTAAAATATATTAAAGTCTAATGTTTATCAGTACATTACAGAAAATAATTAAATTTATCACAATATGATACATAAAAAAATATATATTTTTTTATATAGAATATATTTATATTTTTTACACACATACACACATACACACACACACACACACACACACACACACACACACACACACACACACACATATATATATATATATATATATATATATATGTGTGTGTGTATATATGTGTGTGTGTATATGTGTGTGTGTGTGTACCCCATATCTCTGGCGAGGTGCACGATGGAAAAGGCAAAGATTTCTGGTACATCTGTACATTGTTATCGGCAGTGGCATCACTATGGCCAAATAGTGTTTGTTTTCCGGGGGCCCCCTGGGGGGAACTCCTGTGTGGAACCTTGCTTGATTAGTAAGTAAATGACAGTGTCCCTGTTTTGAGTAAGCTACTCAAGAGAATACCTTTAAGCTACAGGCTCCAGGGGGCCTGTCCTTCCTGTCATAAAGGAACTTTATTGTCTTTGGGGCCCATTTGGCCAGACCTCATTGATTCAGGCTTGGCATGTAGACGTGAAATTTAGTTTTGATACGATTGCTTCGGCACAACATATTACTTTATTAACTGCCAGCACTAATCAACCACAGTAAGAAAGAAACAAATGTTATAGCATCAACTAGCTTAACTTCTTCTTAAGTTTAGCAGAAAGGAGGACAGGTGTAGAAACCCCTAAGGAAGCAATTTGGGCCGAGAAAAAGGGAACTAATGCTAACAGAAGCCAAAATCAAGGTTAAATAATTGGACAGGTGCAGCCATTTTATTATAATTGTAAATTCTTCCTACCCTACATACAACTGCTGGGCCCAAAATACATTGTAATACATTTATATGAAAGCGCTCCCTTGTTATGGGGTAAGGGCAGAGACTGACTGGAATATAATGTTTATATCATTTATCGCAGATAAATCATCCAGGAGCTTTGTTCCACCGCAGACATATCTAACATCAGTTTCTGGTCTCCAGGTGAGACTGAAGATCATCCTGAGGTAGTTTTATACCAGAATGTCACTGTTTGTCATGTCTCGTCGTAAATGTTAAGTTGTCACTCGTGTTGTCTTGTCCTGCACTTCCTGTTTTATTGTGAAATGACTCTTCCCTCTTGTTTCAGGCACCTTTGCTTCCTGCCCTTGTGTGTTTCCCGCCAAGGCGATTGCCTTCCCCTGCCCTGATTGTTTTCACCTGTGCCCTGTTACCCTGCCTATATATTGTCTGTCTCCCCTTGTCCTGTGCCAGTTCGTCACGTCCCATGTGTCAGAGCCAGCGCCCAGCTCCAAGTACTACCAGGTTTTGTTCTCGCATGCTCAAGTTCCCAGTCTTGTTTTGTCGGTCTTTGCCTCGTTATTTTTCCCAGTTCCCGTGTTCCTCGTTAAGAGTGAATTTTTGTTTGTTCCTCGTGAGAGTGATTTTTCGTTATCCTCGTTAGAGTGATTTTTCGTTGTTCCTCTTAAGAGTGATTTTTCGTTTTCCTCGTTAGAGTGATTTTTTGTTGTTCCTCGTAAGAGTGATTTTTCGTTTTCCTCGTTAGAGTGATTTTTCGTTTTCCCCATGTTGAGTGAGTCTTTTGTACAGAATCATAATAAAGACTTTTTCTTTTGATCAACCCGTGAAGAGTCGTGCATTTGGGTTCAGCCTCCGGCCCCGCCCCGTGTCACTGTTGGCTAATGGTGAGTTTTATTCTGTTTCTTTACTGCCTTGCTGTTGCTGTATTTCCATTTTCATATATATATATATATTTTAATCTTACTACTATTACTATTTCAAGTCCAGCATTTTAAATGTCACCTAATCAGAAATATTATCAGCAAAATGTATGTAAAGTATTGGTAGTATTATAATATTATAGTATAAAATGTTGTTTGTTTTATCAAAAAATACAAGCAATCGCTTGTTGTTTTAGTTCATTACCATGGAATCAATTTGAGATACTTTGGGTAGATTACTAGTATTCGTTAGCTTAGCCCCCTTTTTTTTTTTTTGAAGTAAAGAACAGTGAAGGCAAATTCTGTATTTATAAGATTGAAATATATAATTTTATCTCAAATAATGATTTGAATATACTGTAAGTGACAATTACTCGTGCTTTATCAATTGCTTTTATTTATTGTTTTATTGATTGCCTTTTATTTATTCTATTTTATTAGATCTTTTATTGCATTGTTTTTAATTGTTTGACTGCTATGTGCAGCAATTTGTGGCAGCTATGGTTGTATATAAAGTGCTACATAAATGTAGCACTATATAATATTTCCCTCTGAAATGTAGTGTTAAGGAAGTATAAAAAAACATTAAAATTGGGAATACTCATGTAAAAATAATTAATAAAATAAATTAACAATAATAAAAGCACCTCACACTTGTACTTGAGTACATAACTAAAGTAAATAAAGTTTCTGCCGTTACTTTGGTATTCTTGAAACCTGTCTATAAACCCCACTTAGATGTGCAGTTTTGCATGGCATGTTTTATTCCTATAAAAGATTTTCACTGTTATTTCTATGTTTATTGACATTCAACATGAAATAACCTATCAAACAGAAGATCATCTTATTATAGTATAGGATAATATAGTCTTAATTTCTATTACTTTTTTTATAAGAAAAAAAATCAAGTTATTACAATATTCTTAGATATCAGAGAATATTTTCCACTTATACAGAAGTTGAACTGTTTTTATGAGCTGTTCCTTTAACCATAAAAGCTCAGGTGCACATTCCCAGCTTACAGAGGTTGATAATAATATAGCTATAAATAAAAACTGCAATGTTAGCAGTGACGTTAAGTTTTTGTTTTTACAGCTTTTCAATGTGCATCCTTTGCAGTTTAATTTAATTGTAATAATTATTATTATTTACAGTATCACTAATAGAACCTGACTGGAGCATTTTTCATGCTGACACAACAAAGCTTCAACAGGCTGAGTCATCAGTGGAGGAATGTGGGTGGACTTTCAATGGACTTTACTGCTCATCAGTTGCATGTTTAAATAGACAAAAGACATGTTGACCTGAATACTAGTAGAAATCCTTTGATTTAAATGCAATTTGGACTGGTTATATGGCCTTCATTCTTACTGCTGTTCTGAATATTTAATACTGAACCTGATTGTACCATTTCCAATCAAAAACTTGAAACAGAACCTAAGTATTTCAGTACTTATAGTATCCTTAATGTTTTTTTTTTCAGCAAGTCAGTGCTGATATGAAATCAGAAATTACTCACAGTTCACCACAAGTGTTCCAAAGCTTATAGCTTCACCCAGAGGACTCTTAGCTATGACTTTATACTCGCCTGCGTCTTCAGGAGAGCACCTAGGTAGGATGGAGGACATTAAGTTATACAATTGTAAGCTGTTAAAGATTGAGCTCAAATAATAAGTAATTATTATTGCTTCAGTAGTGTGAGTGACTGTTTTTTTACAGTAATATAAGAAGGAAGGGAACATGAGGAAAAAAATTGAATACTAGAATATTAAGCCCCTCAACTTAATTGATGCTCAGTCTATTCTTTGAGTGTAGCTAATAACATAGAATTACAGAAATATGTTTCCCCTGTTTGACAGCCACCTTTCATTCTTTTAACTGCATTTTATCCCACAGGTTTCTTGCATTTAAAAGTTTCCTTTATTTATGAATGACATGTCTATGCTGCCCACACATAAGATTTTTAGCCTTGATTCTGGATTTTGTGTGATTGTGACCCACCTTCTGATCTCCAGTGTGTTCAGCCCAATTGTTTGTTGAAGACTGTAATTCCAGGGCTGGTCAGACATTCTCAGCGGCACGCCATCTTTATACCTGAAGTAATGAGCTCAGAATAGATTTCAGGCTGTTATGACTTTTTTTTTTTTAAATATCAAAGCAGAAGGAGCAACAGGCTGCACCTGGGTGTTCCATGCTCATGTCCACTGATTATCTATGCTCATCTTCACTAATCAGACGCTGGTTTGGGTGATTACATAACCACAGGATGGCCCTCTGATCTCTCATTCTCTCTTATTCCAGGCATTGTTGAGGGCAGACTTTTGCAGTTCGATGAGTCCCGCATGGAATGAAGAAACCCACAAGCTGCAGGTTATCTGGATGTCATCTGAGTTTCATGAATACAGAATACTGTCTTTTCATCAGCTAGTCTCTCAGCTGCAAAAGAATCGAGGTTGATGTTCTGGCACATTGCCTGAATTAACATAGGTGATTTCATATTAATGCAGGGGGCAATAATCAGCTCTGGGTTCAGGAAGCGTAGCGTCATCATGACTCTTGTTTTTATGCAAGACAGGCTTTCTGTCTATTTTATATTCATGCCCAATCGTATTAACTAACCCGCCACCTCATATTTCTATACCTCTACTGATCGAAAATTCTCGGCAACTAAGGAGTATTTTCATTATCTATAAATGTGTTCATCCTTTTTTTTATCTTCAGCATGCAAATAGAGAGATTTTGTTCATCACAATTTCCAATAGCCAGAGGTGAGGTGTGTCTATAGATTTTTTTGTCAGCCCAAAACCAAATGACAATTCTGTTTATATAAAACAGATAAAAAGCAGCACATGATCCCAATGAAGAAGCTGGAACAAGAGGGCATACTGTGTTTTGGCTGAATAAATAACAAATTTCTGTCCATCCATGCATCCTCCATTTCATTTCATCTCTAATATGATTGCATCGGGAGTGTGCGTCATTATACGTCTCATGAAGTTGTACCCTTAAAGTACAACCTGTGTGCCATCAAACCTCTTTCAGATTTGTTCAGCTGCAATCTGTTCAACGAAGTGAGACCAAATTAAACCAGTCTACAGTATGACCTAAGCAATAGAATTTAATATAAACTGCAAGAAAATCAATCCCAGGAGGCCAGTGGAGGTGAAAAAATTGAGTGCTGCAAGAAGAGAGAAGTTTTTACCATGTGACCTTTGGAGGTGGACAGCCCTGGATGGTGCAGGTGAATTTAACCGCCATGCCCTCCCAGATGGTATGGGACCTCAAAGGGATCGGGAAGTCCGGGGCCTTGTGGCTCAGACACTCCAGGTACTTCATGTGCTCAGATGCCTTATTCTCTGCCTGAAGCACAGATTGAGCCAAATAAATTAGTGAATTATACATATGAAGTAATTTGATGAAAATATATAAAGTACACAGAGGCATCGTTTGGGTACAGCCAAGAGCCTCACTCAAGTAGGTACATTTCAAATTTTGATTAGGGCTGTTGACGTTACATTATTTTAATACCACTGACACATTAGGAGAAAACACCATAGGTCTATCTGGAGTCAGCTGTGATTTATTGCATTTACAAGTTCGACTCTACTCATACTGTACTACTCTATGTCTTTGTCAGGTTGTGGGGGCAGCAGATTTGGCAGGGAAGCCTAGACTTCGCTTGGGCCACTTCATCTAGCCCTGAGGCATTCCAAGGCAAGCCGAGAGTCTCTCCAGCATATCTTGGGTCTTGTTGAGTGATATGCCCGGAATGATGCACATCCTCGCGAAAAGCCCAAGCCACCTTATCTGGTTCCTCTCGATGTGACGGTGCAGCTGTTCTACTCTAAGCTCCTTGCAAAAGTCTGATTGTCTCTCCAAACCCCACTGGTAACAGGTCCAACCTATTACCAAGCTCTGGCACTTACCATGCAAGGATTGGACAGCTTGTGTTAGCAGGTCTAGAACCCCATACTCCCAGAGCACCCCCCCCAGAACTCTCCAAAGGGACACAGTCAAACGCCTTCTCGAAGTCCACAATGCACATAAAGCATGTAGACTGATTAGGCAAATTCCCATGCACCGTCCATGGCTCACTAAGGGTATAGAGCTGATCCAAGGGACAAAACCACATTGCTCATTCTGAAGCTGAGATTCAACTGTCTTACGGATATTCCTTTCCAAACCACTGAATAGACCTTGCCAGGGAGGCAAAAAACTGTTTCCCATTGTTCCAATAACACATCAGACATTTGCCTAACCTTTTAAGGTATATTTAAAAAATAAAAATGTGATTCATGAGTAGCTCAATCTAAAGGCTGATATTATAATTTATTATCAATTTTGCTCTCAAATCACATCACATTGTTTCTAGCCATAACCCCTGGACCACCTAGAAGGGTTTGTTCCTGCTTTAAATTGAAATGACACCATTCACAGTACATCTATTGACAAGTTTTCCTTTCTACATTAAAATAGAGACACACACAAATAAAAAAAAAAACTGCAATCATATTTAATTACCAACTACAAAATACTTGCAAGTAAGAAAGTACTGATATATATGAAGCTGCATACTAGGCAGTATTAAAAGTTCACATTAGACTAAAATTTGACGTCTACCTGTCTGCGAAGAGTCATTTTGTCAACACGAGTCCGTAACACCTGCTGGTTCCTGATCACCCCCACCTCCACCTTCTCAGCCTCGTTCCCAAACATGGTCCACTTGTCTCTGTGATACTCTTCGTCTGCAGCCATAGTTTCCAGGATCCTGAAGCAACACAGCATGAAGTATTTCAAGACAATTGTTTTATATATATATATATATATATATATATATACAGAAGTTCCCCAAGACACAAACAACCATTGACTGATTGACAGATGACATAAATATTCAACTAGTTTATCGGTCCTTGCGTAATATCCAACACTCATCTCTGTTATCTTGCCCAGTTCCTTCATGTCTTGTCTCTGTAAACATCTCAGTGTGTCAGGCTTCATACCCTTAGATACTTCAATGTAATTCTGGTCAAGTTACCCTCATTTTTCATGGCTGATAAAGCAAAGGCCAGTGTTGGTAGTGGGAAAAAATGTAAGGCAAGTGATGATAGGTACTGGTAAGAAACACAAGAAAACAATTTTTCTGCAGTCAGGAGGACAGGACATTTCATAGTTTAAATACACAAGTTTCTTTTGTCGTTGGGTACACTAAGATGGAAACAGAAGCAGTAGGACCAAATAATTGTGAGTTAATTGTGAGTTAATTAAAGAATAAAAAAATATTGTAATTGTAACTGCATTAAGTGATGGAATTGAATAATAATGTTGCCACCTACTAGTGGATCCATCTGACTTTTATTTTGAAAAAAAAGCATATATTCAGTGTCTATTGAGTGTCATGTATCCCTCCACTGTTTATTTCCTTGTCCTACAGGCTGCAGCAATATATTATTGGAAACCCTATGCAATCTCTGTGAAATGAAGGTTTCCATTATCAAAAAATTGGGCAGTGGTGAGGAGACAGCTTGTTGAATGTGCAAGTTGCATGTGTCAAGGATATGAATCAGTCAAGGATAAGAACAGATTACATGTATAACATGTATAACAACTTACGAACAATCGGACAGATTTATCTCTAGGAACCTATTGTTTTGTTGTGTGTTGACTGTTCAAGACTTACATATTGACAGTTGTAGTGAGCATGTTACTTCGCATATTAAATTTGTGTTTATTTTCAGAAAGCAAATTAGCTTCTTTTGAAATTTCTGAGAAGCCTCACAGAACTAGACCTTAATCAAAGATAAAAGAAGTGTCTGCAATTCAGAGGCTTGAACATGTCATGCAACAGCAGTCAAGCTCTGAATGAAAACAAAAATCGTCTATTGATTTGTTTGGGGGGAGGCATTTAAAACTTCCCAGCCCATTTACACACAAAGGTTATTTTTGTGATATTTGAAGGGTTGTCAATTTTAAATACTGAGCGATGAGGTCAGTGGTTTTCAATTACTTTTTTTGGTGTCATTTCACACAAGGTTTTTACAAGTGGAACATCAAGCACTGTGGGTTAACATCACTCTGCGGTGCTGCAGCTCTACAATGTCTCACATGATGAGATATGTGAAGGGACTCTTCAGGTGTGACTGTGTGACACTGGTGAATTTCCTTTTGATCAAGTGGGTTGTCATGGAGATGGGTCGCACAAGTGAGAGTCTATTCACTCAGAAAAAACATATGATATCTTGCATTGTCTAGTCAGAAAACAGGGTTCCTAAATAGAGTTAGTGTCATAGCTAAGAACCCGTGGGTCATGGATTGACGTCGCTGTATAATGATCCTTAAATGAAATGGCTCATATTGTCCATATTTTTTGTGTCATGTGCAGAACCAAACTAACAATCACTTGATCTTACTTACAGGTATTGTGATAATCCAAAGCCTCATTGATCTTATATTATCTATACATTGTCTATTAAAATCTTGTCAGTGGGCTACAGCGCTGCACTCACACTAACATGTTCCTTAACTATGAAGAGTGTGGACGTTATTCAGTTTAGAAACAGCTCCAAAGATTAATAACAGCAATCATGTCTGTCTCTGTGCGTACAGCATGCGAGGTAATGCACTTCCAATTCCAGTGTTTTGCTGGCCTGTTGTGCTACATATCATAACCTCCTGAGAAGATATATATACAGACATATTCATGAAGCCCTCCAGTTGTCTATAATGAATATACCTAGATATAATAAATTATTGCGGCATGCAGCATTGCACATTCTCTTGCATTCATATAGTTCATTCATTTGCATAAATATAAACACTCCGATAGCATTCATTTGAAACCACACAAGCACATTCACAGAGTGACAGAAATTTAAATATTTACAAATGCTTCTCTGAGCTTTGATGGCCACCACAGCATGAATAGCCAAGCAGATGATTGTGATTGTGTGACAGATGATTGCAGATTTTGACATGAAAAAGAGCATACATAATTACATTCACGTTGATAAAATATTAAACTGAACTTAGTAAAATCAAGTCATATTTTGACATTAACTTCAATAACCTAAATTTACATCTTTACCTTTATGATTTGAAGGTAATTTAACCCTAAGTTTCTAGTTAGTTGAGTTCCATCTGAGGTTTTATATTTGAGTTTTTCTAACTTTTATGATTGAATGAATTGGGTGCTACTAGTTCACTGAATTTAATTAACAAAGTTTCTAAAGAAACAGATTCACCATATTAGGCTATTTCCCAGCATGCATTTGAGTGTTTAAAACTCCACAGAATATTATTTGTTGGAGTTAGACACAAACTGACACGATGGAAACTTGCCATATGCCATAACACATTAAAATAAATGAACAGCATCAACTAGTGATGCAAGATTATGAATTAGGAAAATATAAATGATGAATCTGAATCAGATTAATAATTTGAAGAGTTGAAGTTGAGTTGAGTGGACAAATCTCCAAACTATAGACTAAATGAAAGCTTGGGTTTATATAACATGCAATATTTAGTCAAGACAGCACAACACATTTTGAGGTGCACTCTAGATGCAAATGCAGACGTGTACGCATACAAACACACTCCTCTCTTAGTTTAGACTTTTTATGCCACAGGCTTGTTTAGTAAAGTATTTGCCTGTCATTTTTTTCTATCCATGGGCTCAGAGATATTGACTTTCGGGAAAGAAACACGTTGGTAGGAATCAGAAAGTTTACGGCTTAATTATTGCTGAAAAGTTACATTTTGGTTATCAGTGTGAGAAATGTATTAAAAAAAACAACCTTCTGCCGAGATAAACCAGGCATGCATGAGTCGGTTGCATAAGTTACAAGTTGCACCTAACCACAGGGAAAAAGATAGTAGAGAAAATGTGGGATCACTTTCACATAAATCAAAACAAATGCCATGCTCTCCCATCATGCCATAGACAGGTTTTCCAGAAATAGTGACAATCCTGGTAGGGGGTTCAACTGCATCCTTTTATCCTTCTTCTCAAATAATGAGAGGAGTCAGTCATCTTCTGTTTTATTTCCAACCTCCATCATAAAAAAACAATTTACAACCAATTCAACCGTACATTCCTGAGGAGAACAAATGAATAAATTGTGCTTAAGGAGGAGTCAAAATTGCTAATTCAAGAATTTAACAGATGCATGAAATCTGGACGTGTAACACAACTGATGAATGCTCTCAATGAGATGAAGGGTTTTGGTGGTGGCATGGGAGAAGGAACCTAATGAGATGCTGAGCTGGCCGGGGCACAGTGCTGCAGCTGAGGCTCATTACTGTCAACTGTGTTTTGTCTTTCAAGAGGGTGCGATTTCACCCTCAATCCCCCTACAACTCCCCTACACCTTCCTTGGCAACTCTATCTTCTAGTATTACTCATCTTTTCCTTTAATAAGCATTGTGACCCCTGCCTGTCCATCTGTTTACTGCTGTCAGCCGCTCACCAGAAAAACCTTTCGTGGCATGTAGAAGGTATTTTTAGCATATAGTATTTGACACAAAGTCTAATAAGGTTCGAGAACAGGAAAGAGATTGCGCCAATTTTCAAAATCTGAAGTAGTGCAGTCGATGAGGGATGTTTGTGATGCAAATCATCTGCAAAGAAGCAGCAATCCACAGTTCTCTGTGACCCAAATCTTCTTATTATTTGTTTTATGTATAAGACATCTTCTCCATGACAGCTGAGTGCTAATCCTCACCAAAAAAAGAAGCTTATTCTGATTCACTAAAAAACTAAAGATTGTTAGTGTTAATGCAAAATTATTGGGTTGAATATAAATAACAGTTAGTGTCACTTAATTCTACTTCATGTAGGTCTGATTATCGTTTTATCCTTCTTCATATATACTATAATGCCAAAAGTATTCAATTTCAGTGACATCAACCAGGCTGTCCACAAGGTTTAGGAGATTCTCATGTAAATTTTTGATGCTTCTTCCAGAAGAACATTTGTGAGGTCACACACTGATGTTGGAGGAGAAATGCTGGCTCTCAGTCTCTGCTGTAATGCATCCCAAAGGTGTTCTATCTCACTGAGGTCAGGACCTCACACCTTCATCCACACCAGACTCTGTCATCCAGGTCTTTATGGACCTGGCTTTGTGCTCTGGATGGTCGATTTGGATGGCTGAGCCAATACATTTGGCAATACAGTGTTGAATGAGAGAATGTTTCCTCTTTTCCATCAGTACAGATAAACTGGGAATGGTTATGGCACATCAATGGGTCGGCAAATGATGGGACAAGTCCCCAGCTGGCCTTTTACAGACAGAGCATGGTGAAGAAAGAGCCCTGATTTCTGTTGTCTGTTTGAGACTCTCTTTGTCGCCATTAAAAGGAAAGCTGCAAAGACAGCTCTTGTGCTGCGTGAAACTTTACCTCCTTTCACTTCTCAAATAAAGCGCAAAGAGAGTGTGAGTGCATGGTGGCAACTACTAGTTTCATGACATCGAGCGAGAAGTCCTCGAGAGAGTAGTGCAGGCTAGCTAATAGCATCAAAAAAGAGCATTGTCCACAGTTTTTGCCCTTTTCTATCCACAAGTATGTGAAATTCCATATGCAGCTCTTGCATATCATGATATAAATTTGCTCCATGCTGCCATTGATCTATTAATGTAGAATGTTCGCTGTTATTCTTTGCTTTTAAATATGCAATATGATGATGATGTTTGGGTTGTGAACTGACAAAAAAAACATTTTAGGTTGAATCTTCAGCTCCGGGAAACAGTGATTATCATTTAATGTAATTGTATGAAAAAAGCAACTAATCAATTCACTGTTTCAGTAATCAATACATTTATTGACTATCAAAATAGATGGAAAAAATGCTGTACCTTCTTTTTGAGAATGTTGTAATTTAGTATCTGATAATCTTAAGGTTGTGGACAGACAAAAAATATATTTTATTTATTTATTGAATCTTCAACTTTAGGGAACAGTAATTGTCATTTACAACATATTATAAACAAAAGAACTAATTGAAACAAGAAAACAACATTGATTGCTTTAAATAATCGAGAGATTAATCAACTATTTAAGTAGTTTTTTGTTTCCTATCATTTAAAACAAGTTATTGGTATAACAGTATATCAATTTGGACATAATACACATATTTTTTTTTAATATTTCAGTCTATGAGGCTTTTGCTGCTGTTGTTGTTATATTTTGTACAATGTATCTTATACAACAACAATATAAAAATACACATCATAAACTTTTCTATCTCTTATATCTCACCATGTTCTGTGACGTGGGACGTCCATGTTTAGTAACTCCTTGACAGACATCAGGTCAGCAGGGATGATCGGATAGAACTCAGAATACGAGGCTTCCTCATCACTATTGGAGAGGAAAAAATAAGTAAAACAAACAAAACCTGATTAGCACATGATATCTTGCATAGCATAAAATTACACAGGCAACAGATCAGAAAAATAGATATTTGCTTGTGTTATTCTTCACAATTATCTACTCTATTGATGGAAGGATTTAGTTTTTATCTTCATGCCTATTCATCGTGTCATGGTTTACGGCACATTATCCAATCTCATGTTGATCAGACCATTTTTATGCTCTGCCACTAGAAAGCAGCAGCGCCCCTTGTATTCTCTGTGTGAACAGCAGAGGAGGCCAAACATCACAGAGGCTCTCAGTAAGGTAAGTAAACAATATGCTGAAGATTTCATTCATTCCCCCCAGGATTCACTTTAAAACTTCTTCCAGGCATCTTAAAGGAATCTTAAATGAGTATTATTTTCATCTCTTTTTGCTGTAGTGCAGAAGCAGCAAGGTAAAAAAAAAAAAGCAATTAAAAGCCAGAATCAAAGAAAAGAACATTTGCTACAAGTTAAAAACCGTGAAGGTTTCTTTATGAAATACTGTATTATCACAATGTTTGTTGCACTGAAAGCCTTGTGTCAGTCTCAGGCTGCTCCGGTATGTTTGACAGGAGATTTATCACCACTCAGTATGAAAAAATAACTTCGGTGCTTCCAAAGTGAAGAATTTGAAGATTTAGGTCAGATTCAAACAAAAAGTGCTTTAGGTTGTGGACTGCTGGTCTGGACAAAAAAAAAAGACTTTTTAGGTTGAATCAACTATCAAAATATTTGCTAGTTGCAGTTAAGAGCAAGGTGTCAGTTCCGGTTCCAATCCTGTCAATGCTACAGACTTTGTTCTGTTCCACATCTGTTCCGTCAGGAATGCATGGTACGGTTTCTTTAAGACTCTTTTCTGAACCGAAGCCCAGTGTTTTATCTGATTTATAAACTAACTCTCATGTGTGGGGTGCTCGGCCTTATCCAGCCGCCCAAGCAGTGCAGCGGATGACCTGTTTTCTTTCAAGTGTGATAAATCTGATAACCATCATCAACTGCTCCTCTTCAATCAGGGTTCCTCTTTTCACACACACACACACACACACACACACACACACACACACACACACACACACACACACACACTCACACACACACACACACACACACACACACACACACACACACACACACACACACACTGTCGTCTACAGGGAGGAACAGTGGAAACTGATGTCATGATGACCAAATGGAGACTGTGATGTGTGTGTGTGCTATGAGCCAAAGATTTTAGATTTAAAAATATATGTACAATAAAAATACAAACATATTATTTGTTATTGATAATGAGCCATTTTCTTTTTAAAAATTTAATTTTTAAATATTATATTTAAATGACCTATTTTATATATGTAAATGTAAACCTAACTATACGTAATACGTAATACATATATTTGAATATTTAAAAATAATGCTATTGATGAAAGCCTATCAATGTGTTCACATTGATCGATAATGATAATTATTAATTGTATTTGGGGTCATTTTATGCCTTATTATGTACTTTTAATATGTAAATGTAGGGGTGGGTGATATAACTAGAAAAAAAAAATCTGTTGACAACAATGATTGTTCAGTTTTATCTTCTTTTTTCTCCTGGTCCTTTTTAAAAATAATGTGACCACTTTATATTTATTTCATTTTTTATGTGGTTTGTTTGTCTAAGGACAAGGAACAGCCATTATTTATTAGGGTAATAATATTAAACAGTTTTCTTACTGTATTGATGTGGATATTGTCAATAAATATTGTTATAGTTTTTGATTCCTAGGCTTATTGTACAGTGTGATTTTACATTGTTTTTTTCCTTATTGAATCAATGCCAGTGAAGCTCTTTGTGTTATGGTTGATGAGCCAAAACACAAACTGAACATGATGAAACACACACAACACACACGCGCACATGCACACACACGCACACACACACAAACACACACACAGTATAGCAGTAAAGCTTTTCTGAAACAAAACCACTGTCAGTTGTTGTCTCCACTTGCTTGTAGGGAATTCTCTATCATGGGCACATATTCAACGACACACACACACACACACACACACACACACACACACACACACACATGGACACACCCTTGTGTAAACCTACACGTAAGAATAAGCTCTCCAATTAAAGCAGCAACAATAAGCGGCGCTGACCTTTTCTGTCTGCACCCCCATAAACAGGAGACGGGGGCGTTTGTTGTTAGCGACAAGGTCACTCGAGGCAATGAAGTGAAAGGCATTTTCGTAACTGGAGACTCTTTCATTTCAGCTATGCTTTTATCCACAGACAACTGGAAGACACTTCTAACAGCGATAATAACAGCCACGGTGACAGTTTTAAGTTTGAACGTGTTTTTTTTATTAGAATTATATTTACAGTGTTTGTTCCGAGCTTTGCGGTGAGGTACATTACAGCAGCCTGTGCCAGAATAGTGTATTTACTCAGGTGTGGATTGCACATCCCCCCAATTACCGTTGCTCACATCTCACCACAGGCGTCACTTTTAACAAGCCATTTTACAAATGGCAATGCAAATCCACTTCTCCTTTTTCTTTTGTGTGTAAGCTGGGAAATTTCCCAGTTTTAGGGCAACTTCTGCTTTTGCGCTCTTATTTTTTTTCCTCCTTTTGTTTAGGTTCCTGCTGAGTGCTGAGAGGTTCAGGTCATTGAATATGTTGCTCAGAGCCTGCAGCTGGCCAGTGTTTTTCAAGTAAGGCCCACACACACACACACACACACACACACACACACACACACACACACACACAAACATGTCATGCACAAAAACAGGAACATGCAGACATGTATCTACACAAACAATTTAAAAATAGATGATGTTTCTACTGTGTACAGGCTTCCTCAAAATATTAACTAACAGGAGGAAATAAAAAAAGAGGAAAAACATTACATGTCAGAGAGATTACATATCAACAACATGTTCTCAGGCTACACCTACACTTACCAACAGAACAAATCTCTTCTTTAGTATTTATTGCCCCTAAACCTACTCAGAAGACTCTGATTTTCAGGCAAAGGAGCGTCAGAACTGTACTAAAACATTATTCTGTTTCAGTAAATTGTGTCAAACTGTTGAACAAACTACATAGAAACCTTTGGGCTTTTAAAAGAGAAATACCCAATTATACTGTTGACAACTATAAATTGATCTAAATCAGCCACATATATTTAGATGATTCTGTAAAAGAAACATCAAGGAAGACATTGACCAACGAAATTATGACAATGATGCTGTGTACAACACGTTTAAAAATTACTACTTATACAATGCAAGTCAAAGCTTATTGCAGGCTGCATCTGCAACAATTGCAGATAAAAGTTTTGTTAAAGAATGCTAAATAATACAGAATAAAACAATGTATTCTGAATAGAAATAGGGGTGGGGCATTGATGAGCTATTGCTTTTCCTGTTTCATTTTCAACCAGGTACTGTACTGTCTCTTTGTTATTGAACAAAGAAAGACATGACCTCCAAGTTCAGCTGAACTAAGCTTGATGGAATAATTGCCTATTTTCATCATCCTTAACGAGAAAAATGGGCCCAGCTCCTTTTATTCAGTAAAGGAGATTTCAGACCCTCGGGTTAGACTAATTTAATAACTCCCTGCATCAGAGGGCCTGTGAAAATGAAGGCAAATTCCACTTGAGACTATTAGGGGCAGGTTGGGAGTGATTCCTATCTTATTGGAATCATCTGGGAGCCAGTTTTTCTGTCTTTTCTTTTGTGTCTTTTGCTGAATGGTCCTGCTGTAGTAGGTGATTGTTCATGTGTAGAAAAAGGGCCAAAAATGTATATATCCCAAAGTGGAGTAGACTACTCTTACATTACTGATATTTTACCCGAACCTCTACTGTGAGGCTCATAAATTCAGAATATTAAAGCAAAACTGAACAAAATACAAAAACAGATCACCTATCTATAAAGGAAGGAACTTCTGTCAGTCTATGTGACCGTACCTCAAATATCTCTCATCATTTTTATTTTATTTATGCTGTTGTCTTTTCTTTTTCAACAATCTACGCTGTTCACAGACTCTCAGGAAATCCTGATCATATTATGAATGGAAGGATAGATACATAAGTTGTAAATAAAAGCAATGTGAAAACACAAAGATCATTTTACTTTTTACTACACATACTGTAGTAGCAGAGCAGTGTGATGGACATGAAAAATCATGCCCCTCCAATGTATCTACTTTTCTATAGGAATACATACTTTGTATGGACACTGAGCTAGTATTATTGAAAACAATTCTGAATATATTGAACATGCACCAGTCTTAGCCTGAGGTCTATTTAGTAGCTGTCAGTGTTCTATTTTCAATATTGTTCATTAATTGTCAAAGAGCTGACCTTGAGAGGGTGAAGAATGATCTGCAGTGAGTCAGAACTCACACCTGGACATATTAAATCCAATTTTACATAAAAGTTTGCTAATGCTTCTACTTGTTGCCTATTTTAGTCTGACAGTTAATTGTATTATAATTCAACTGTGAGGGCTCCTCGGTTTAAAATGTTTTCGCTGATTAGTTGTCAGTAGTGTAGTTGTGTTGTTAGTAGTCTAAGTGTTGAATCTTCTCTAAGATATCCTTTATAACTTGTAGTTGTACACAAAATACCTAACACACCCGCATTTGTGTGTGTAGTACTTTATTGATCCTTGTAAGTAAATTGATCCTCTGTATTTGAACCGTCTGGCAGCTGCATTGTAGTGCAGTGGTGCTGACAGAAGAATTAACCTTAACATACATGTCTTTGATGGTGACAGAGAAACACAGAGAATCTGAGATGTGAACCCAGGACCTTCTAGCTGTAAGGCAACAGTTCTAGCTAGGGCTGAAACTTAGAACTATTTTGATAGTCGATTAATCTATCAATTATTGAATCGATTAGTTGTTTGGTCACAAAATGGTATATAATCACTGTATCCAAATACTGAAGATTTAATCTAAAACCCAACAGTCCACAGCCCAAAAATCATCAGTTTGCTATTATAGAATATTATAGAAACCAGAACCAGAGAAGAGAAGCTGGAACCAGAGAATTCAAACATTTAGTTCTTTTGGACTTTTTCTTCATTACTATTATTTGCTCGTGATTGATTAGTAGAATGGTTGGTGATTGATGTCACAGTTAGCAACTAATCATTACAACTCTAATTTTATATAAAAATCTATATTAAGTATTAAATAGTTAATATTGTGATTATTAGGAAGAGCAAGGGACAAAGCCAAACCCAATTGTAACTGGTGCTGCAATTAACTATTTTAACA
The DNA here is from genome assembly GCA_036785175.1 of Eupleurogrammus muticus. NCBI lineage: Eukaryota > Metazoa > Chordata > Actinopteri > Scombriformes > Trichiuridae > Eupleurogrammus > Eupleurogrammus muticus. Next base: position 3,863,594 of record JAYKQN010000018.1, read on the forward strand.
GTCAAGTGATATAGTGAGTATTGAAACTATTAATCGATTATTTGGTTCATAATATGTTGTAAAATGTCAGTTGTCAATCAGTGATTTCCAAAGCTAAGGATTCAACCTAAAATGTCCCTTTTTGTCCAGACCAACAGTCCACAACCCAAAGATCAGTCAGTCAGTCCTTTTCTATACCTGTTTATTCCTCACTAGGGTCACATGGTCTACTGGAGCCAATCCCAGCACATTACAGAGAGGTACCAGCCTATCATGGACACACACACTCGTACCTACAGGTAATTTAGTGTCTCCAATTAATGTCAGCATGTTTTAGATTGTGAGAGGAAGCCAGAGAACCTAGAGACAACCCACAGAAAGACGAGTGAGACATGCAAACTCCACACAGAAAAGAACCAGACCAAGGACTTGAACCTGAGACCTTTTTGCCATGGAGTGAGATTGCTACCCACTGTGCCGCAAAGATTATCAGTTTACTAAGACTAAAGAAACCAGAAACCAATCTGATTTAAGTATCTGGAAGATGATAATATAAAAAGTGGCTCAAATCGCTCAAATCCAAACAGTTGATCATTAATGTAATAGATGGCAACCAAACGATTAATCAACTACCCATTGCAATATTGTAATGCAATGTCAGACTGAGATGATGTTGTAAAACAGTTGTTAAGCATTATTGATTATTGAGTCTGGATCATAAAGTCCAAGTGAAAGCCTCAGATTGTCTGTGATTGTGTGGGTTTGTGTAGATGTGACCTGATGCAGTGAGTCAGGTTTTGTCTATTCATCTCTAACCAGAGGCAGCCAGCGACAGACACACTGGGTCTTTGTGAATACATTAAGTGAATGCATTATACCAGCAGCAGTGCCACATGCTGTACTAGAATGACTGCAATCTCCCACTGACCTCAGAAAAAAACAGCATGGCACATATTTCTTTAGTAAATACCTAATCCTTAGTCATCCCTTGCCTGTAAAATAAAAATCTATTAGGACAACACATCCAGCAATATATTAGATATCCAGTCAGAAATCCTCAAAATAAAGTTTATATTAATGGCAGAATCTATAGATGGCATAGAGGGATCATTTCATTTTCTACCATAGCTAAAATGTAAATTTATCACAAAAACACCTTAGATTTATCAAGTAACTCAACCCACTAATGATTATAATTTCCAGGTGAAAGGAAAAAAAAGCCTAAAGGTTAGACAATTAATTAACTAATTCATTTTAGGTTTAAATGTTAAACCGCTTGTTTCATGACATTTGCAGGTTGCCTTATGTGTCATTTTCCTGGTGACAGCACTTTGATTTGTCTCATTTCAAGTCTCCAAGAGATACCACACTAGTCTAGAAATAAATTATCTTCACTCATGTTCTCTTGGTTTGATTAAAATCAAGGTCATGTGCTCACTATGACACTTCTTTACTTGTCAAGATGATTGTTATATTTTTCAATATAATAATATCATAGTTGGAAGTTCTCTTATATAGCTTATTCATTTTAGATTGGGATATACAATTCAAATTCCCTAACTGATAAAAAAATAAAATATATATATATATATATATATATATATATATATATATATATATATATATATATATATATATATATATATATATATATATATATATATATATATATATATATATATATATATATGTATATATATTGGTGGTAAAAATAAATGAGCCAATGTCCCGTCCTCTCGAGAACACACCTTTCTACAGTTGTAAAAATTGTGTTCAAAAGTGATGCAGGTTTGTGTGTAGAATACAAGGCATTCTCAAAAAAAAAAAAAAGGCAGGATTTACAAATAATGTGTCCTGGACACAGTATGTTTGGACCTGGAAGTGAAGGTCTTCTTCTTGCGTTGGGAGGACAGGTCTATGCTCTGAGACATCTGGGACGACTTCTCCTCCTGCTCTCTCTTAATCACAGTCCTGGTTTCCATGGTAACACTCTGACAGGTACCTGTGGAGGGAGGGAGGGAGGAGAGGAAGTGAGTATGCAGGGAAGTGAAGGTGGCAGCAATCCGGAATGAATGGGAGTCAGAGACTGAAGGTGCTGTAGCATCGGTCAGGAGCAAATTAACATTATTTTTGTAAGATGGATAAATTGTGTTTTTATGCTCATTGTGATATGAGGATCTACCATAAACACAGTGTAAAAAAACTGCATGGAAGTCGATGAAGAAGAAAAAAAATGTTATTGTATCTACCACGGAGCTTTGTGGAGTCAGCTCGCATAACCTCCTGGGGCTGGATAACTTCAGCAGCCAACGATTTCTACATAATCTGCATTTATTATATGCTCCCTTATCAATAAGGAGGTGGTGAAATAGATAAACACAAAGACAGGTTAATTTTGGAGATATGAAAGTATAAATATTTTTTTGTTATTTATTTATTCGGAAAGTTTAATGACAAAATTCTTTAAAAAATGTAGGATAGACAGATATAAGTATTCTTCTGCTGCCTTTTCACTGTTTCACTGACTAAACAAGAGGAAGAGAGGGAGTCATCGCTAACTGCTAGGCTAAGCCACAATTAAGTTTGCAAATGGACAGTACTGATACTTTAGGATAGGATTAAGACATCAGGCCTTTAATTGAGATCAGGTGGCAATAGGAGGCAAAAGGAGATTAATTCCTTCCTGACAAAAATTTTGCTCCTGTAAACTGGAAACATATGGAAATTTACTCAAATTCTTGTATCAAACCAGTATGACTACCATGTACCTTATATTGTTCAAAGGTCATATTATTGTACTGTAGTTAAATGTCTTGTGGCTGCTTCCCCAGAGTTTTACTCTCCAGATTTCAGAAAGTTGGAATTTCATGTCGCATTGTTTAATTTTTTGCTGCACCATGACATGGCGTTCGTCAAAAATAATCAGTATCACCAGAGAGGGTGTTCTTTAACGTTGTTGGAGCACCACAGTGCATCAGGACTGTGGCACTTGGAAAAAAAGAAGAAAGAAGAAGACAAATATTTTGCATCAGTGGTTTTGCCTTCTACCTTGTTTTGATAAATTAGCCTCTGCTTTTATTTATATCTGTCAGCACCTGGTATTTTTTGGTTATTTAAAGTAATTAAGTTTGTGTTGGGATTATCATAAAGAAGATTTCTCTTGTTTCTGCCGCACACACACACAAACACACACACACACACACACACCTGGGGGTGCACATCAGTGATGACCTCTCCTGGACCACCAACACTGCATCACTGGCCAAGAAAGCACAGCAGCGTCTCTACTTCCTGCGTAAACTGAAGCGGGCAAGTGCCCCGCCACCCATCATGACGACATTCTACAGAGGAACCATCGAAAGCATCCTGACCGGCTGCATCACCGTGTGGGGCGGGAGCTGCACTGACTACAACAGGAACGCTCTGCAACGCATCGTGAGAACAGCTGAAAGGATAATCGGTGTACCACTACCCTCCCTGCAAGATCTTTACACCACCCGCCTCAGCCGCAAAGCCATCACAATTGCCAACGATAGAAGTCACCCTGCACACAGTCTGTTCAGCCGCCTGCCCTCCGGAAAGAGGTACAGGAGCCTCCGCTCCCGCACCACCAGACTCACGAACAGCTTCTTCCACCAGGCCGTGAGACTGCTGAACTCTCTCCCCTCCTCCCTCTCACCCCCAGCCCCAGCCAGAAGGAACACCGGGCTGGTGACCTAGGTCACTGGACTGCCCCCCCCCCAGTCACTGGACTGTTCCCCCCCCCACACACACACACACACACACTGTCCCCCCCCCCCCCCCCCCCCCCCCCCACACACACACACACACTGGACTGTTCCCCCCCCCCCCCCACACACACACACACACACTGCCCCCCCCCACACACACACACACACACACACCTAAATCTACTCTGCACTAGGTCACTGGACTGCCCCCCCCCCCCCCCCCCCCCACACACACACACACACACCCACCCACCTAAATTGACTCTGCACATGCAAAAATTTGCACACACCTGCTGCTTGTATATTTATATTTATATATATATTGTTATTGCACTAGTCATTACGTTACAACAACTACCTCATAATGCACATAACTGGGACAATCAGTACTGTCTTGTTTTGTTTTATCTTGTTGAACTTGTCCTTCCACTATACTACTTATGTCTTGTCTTGGGGTACTCATGTCTTGTCCTGTCATACATGTTTGTTTGTTTCTAGTTTTTTAGTTTAGCACTTTACCATTGTTGTTGTATCGTTTAGTTTAGGATTGTCTCGTCTTGCGCACCTGCACTTTGATGTTGTTGTACATGTAAACGCATAGGATAGTGAGAAACGCAATTTCGATTCCTTTGTATGTCAAGTACATGTGAAGAAATTGACAATAAAATTGACTTTGACTTTGACTTTGACACACACACACACACACACACACACACACACACACACACACACACTACAACCATGAAGCTAAGTCACCTGCAGATCTGAGTAGCATTTAAGCTACTGTGTTAACTGTGAAACTAAATTCTGTAAAATAATGGTCAAATCAGATAAAAACAACCTCTGGCATAGTCAAATTCAAATAAAAAATAAATTACAAAGTTTAAATTAACATATTTTACTGGATTTTACTAACTCTGCAATCTGAGCCATTTCACATATGTGCTCACTTTTTCTATAAAGATGTTCAGTTGAGAAGAAACAATTTAATAACAACAATTTAGGCTGCTTTTGGAGTCAATGTTAGCATGTCTAGCTAATATGAATACTGCAATAGTTATTTATCATTGTTATATTGCACGTTATATTGTGGCAGCTCTCAAAAGCTCAAAGCTGTGCATTTTATGTTGAGTGCTAATGAGTTGTCAAATTAATGGCCACTTTACACTGAAGGCACTTAAACCTTCGCCAGAGGCTCAACTATTTATATTTTGCTTTGTATTCTGAACAGTCCTTACATTTACATGTCTCGTACTTTCCTCGGTTGAGGTGGCAATGTAATGACTATTCCACATCATGGCCGTGCAGAATTGGAAATCTGTCTCCATCCTCATCCTCAGAGAATTATAATTGAGCCCAAAGGGGCATGTTAAGTGTATGCTAAATGTTAACTACACCATTTAGCACTCTGATAGATTAGTGCTATCTAAAGCAGCCCGAGTCTTCTGATATCCTTAAGTGTCTAGAGATTAGCAACTAAATTACAGGACAGGTTGCTAATAATAATGTGAAGTTTATGGATCAAAATCTGTCACTGTTACATCCTGGATCAAGAGAATTGTACCTCAAACTTAAATCAGCTTATCTTGTACTGAACAAAAATATAACTGCAATGCTCTCATTTGTCACAAGTTGTCACAAGTTGAAAAATTTAAGACTTTAACTATGCACCCAGGAGGCTTATTTCTCTCAAATTAGAAAGTATATCACTTTCAGATAGATTTGATCAGGTTGCTGATTGTTTTCTGAGGAATGTTGGTCCACTCCTCTTTAGTGATTGTGGCATGGCATGAGAACACACTGTACAGGCCGACTTGGAGCATTCCAACCATGCTTATTGAGTGACAAGCCTGCAAGAACTGGTATGTTTTGTGTTACCAGGAATTGTGCACAAACCGTGCAAGATGTTGGAATGTGTGTTATCATGCTGCGACATAAGGTGACAGCAGTGCAAGAATGACACTGCACTTTACACTGCAAGTCTTCATTCACCCATTCACACACATTCATACACTGATGGTGGTGGCTGACATACAAGGCGCCGCCCGCACATCAGGAAGCTAACCATTCACACACAGTCAGTTGCCATATGGCACAGCTATCAGGGGCAAATCAGGGTTAACGTTCTATTTGATTGCACTTGGAACTTGGAAAGATCTGACATTTTAATAGGAAAAATGCAATAGAACAATTTTGAGTGCAAAAAACAATTGTGCGCAAAATTGCGCATCAGACAATCTCCAAACTTATAATGGAGTTAAAACAATTAATTTGCCACTTTTCTTTACACAATTTCTGAAAGAGACACACATGCACAATACATTCACTTCCACATGGTCCTGCTGACCTGAGATATCCTGAGATGTATTTTAGCCTGGAAACTAAGTTATCTTCCATCCATATAGATAGATCCAATATAGACAATTATTGATCATATACTGCAGCAAGCATTGATGCTAGTGGCCATATTTGTTTCTTATAATGCTTTGTGGAATGTTTTTTGACCAATCAGAGGCTGATCCAGCCAGCAATGACGTTTCTTCTCTTTTTCTTTTTATTGACCCCCCCAAAAAAAAAAAAAAAATTTCACATAATCAAGCGCTAAATGGAACGGTCATTGAACTTCTCCGGCAGGATCGAAGCAGTCCCAGCTGGAGGGAATGATGTCAAAGCAAGATGGCATTAAAGCAGGTTTCCGTTTTTGCACACCAGACGTTTGAGCAAGGGGGAGAGGGAAACTGTGGAAAATGGAATACAACGCAACAAGTGTTGACACGTGTATGGCTCGTAGGATTACCCTCACTGCTGCATTAAAAAAGCATAAGTTATTATACTTAAAGTAGATGGCGTTTCTCGTTGTCACTGACCCTTAAGTAACATTTGCACAGTAAAACGCATTTTGGAAGTCAGAATTTCCATCTCAGATCTTTCCAAGTGCAGTTGAACACATCATATATATCTTGCCAAAAAGACATGGACACAAAGATCGGGAGCCAGGAATCCCACCGCAGACCATCTGCCCCTGAGCCTTAGGACCTCATCACATGCATTCAAACTAACATTAATGTCAAATGCACCTGTGTTTATTGCCTGTAGATTATGCCTGTACCATAAACCCTCTATCACCATGTTGACCTTAGCAAAACACCCGCCCCCACAACACCATACATGCTGTCTGTGCGATCTGCCAGGTGCAGTAAAAAAAACTGGATTCATTCATATAGAAAACCTTTCTCCAAAGTGCCACACCTTTGAAGATGAACATTTGCCCACTCAAGACGGTTCTGACAACAAACTCCAGGTCAATTTCTTGGCGAGAATGTAGATGACCTTCTCTGAGGCAGTTTTTCCATTTCTTTTTTTTTTCATTTGAGTAAACCAACTGTTGAATTAGTTGACTGGATGGTCTCAGAATATCTTGCAAATGGTGGAACATTTGATAGAAATAAGTGCATTAACTATATAGAAGCTGTTAAAGATCTTTTATTTCAATTTCAAAAAGGAAAACTAAAGTGTCTTGCATTCATATATTCATTCAGTAAACATCTGTGAAGTTTCCAGTTTCAAACACATGTTATAAGTGGATGTTGATCCAATAAGATGTTTATTAATTTGTCATGAAATAGATTAAGATCATGGAAGTTTTTGACTTTTCCTGGTTAGGATTCCTTCGGTGGTAATGGTTTGGGATGTTTTTACTGGGAGCTGAAATACCCTCAGTGGTCTCTTTCTACAAAACAAAAGAATCTGGTGATTACAATTGGTTAAAAATACAGTATGATTTACTCTTGATGCTGTTCAGGGGACACAATATGTGAGGATGGCGTAGTGAGCCCGATTCTGCCTTAAAACTATTCTTAGCAAAATTCCTGCTGATTAATATTCTGATGAACCAATCAGTTAATCAGTGGATTTATTTGACTGTGAAATTAACCAATACGGTGTCAGCTATGTTGGATGTACAGTTTGGAAAGCTATTTTGGAATTGAATATTTTTTTCTTTCAAAGCCAGTGTAATTTTAGGTCCAAATGCAAAGAAACAGTATTTCAGTCCTATGTTGAATGAATCACCCTTCTTTGGGCCACCGAGCCAGTAATGATTCATGGGTTGATGTGGGCCATGCCGCTGCCCACACCCTGCCCATCATTAATCATGTAGGCACTCTGGGGAAGAGAATGCAAAACGCAACCAACAAACAAAATCAGGTCGTGCCTGAGTGATGGCTTCATTCACACTTCCAATAGTAATAACCTTCATTCGTGCCATAAACAATTGTAATATTTCTTCTCATCTCCTTCAATTACACAGTGGAAAACAGCAGCGAGTTAGCTAACAGGCTAATGCACCAGTGCACGAGCTGATTCCCTGTTGATTTGTGTTTGGGTTTACCGTTGTGCAAGGGGAGAGATTTGTTCGAACACGGTTAATGGAAGGTCGACCTCTGGCACATTAAAATTGATCAGTCTCCATGGGTAGGCCTGGATTGCGGGGCCCCTGGAGCAAAGGGAGTTAAAACAAAAGCAGAGCTCTGCTCTTTTCTACACACAGTGGAGCTTTAAGTCTCAGGAATGAAATGAGCTGAGTCTCCAGGTCTTTTATGATAATGATAATAATGATAATAATAATAATAATAAAACAGCAACAGAGTAACAAGGGGACAGATGATTTGCTGTTCATCTTGTTGAAGGTGAAAGCATATTCTGAACATGACAGTAGCTTTCTGTACGCCGTCTCTAGAGAGCTACAACCATTGAGGTTTTTGAAAGAGAAGACCATTAAGAATTTCAAGAAATGACTCTCAGGAGAAACGGAAAGAGAAAAGGATTGTCTCTGACAGTTCAAAGACAAAACTGCATAATGGTAGACACACTATGTAAATAACCTTAAAATGCAAATTTCTATCCACAAAGCTCTCACAAAGATGCAGATGATACCATCATTGCATGTCTGTGGGACTACACTGTCTGTGGGTGTTTGAAATTAGGTAAAAATGGGCAGAAATCGTCATCATTCTTTACAAATGAACCCCATCGCAAAAACGGTCTCATTCACAAACACCAGCGTTAACAGCCACACACAGTTAGTGTGAAATAAATACTGTCACTAGAGAGCTGGTGATAACTCCTCTTTTTATCCATGACGGCTTTATTACAGAGTAACAACCTAGATGCCTAGATGTTTAGCAGAACACAGAACATTAATTCCCATCAGATCCTGACCAATCCACTGTTAATGAAGTTATGTGTCAGAGATTATTCTGGTACATGTGAGATTGAGCTGTTTTATGTATGTTACATATACAAAATAATAGGGAAATAAAACATTTACATTTTAGAGACCTCTGTGCTGTGCATCTCCACTATTTAATAACACATCACAAGGTTTTGTGTATCTGCAGTTTTCATTATGGATCAATCTGCTAAAATGTGAAGAAAAAACACATTACCACACTAAATAGAAATTGCACTGTTCACTCTACAACAAGGCAAACTGCACACAGCTGCTAACCTTTATCTTATCTTTAGGACAATATATTTTGTCAATAGGACATAAACATAGGTAGATATGCAAATATACTGATATGCAAATGATGCAGGAATTGAGATGTGATCAATGGTCACAATCCATTCTTTGTGCATTCCCCCCACTGTGTCTGCATTTTACTGAGGTTTAATGTTGTGGTTTTGAGAGTAATAATATTCTCTGTCAATAACCTAAAATATTAGGACTAGAATTATGTTTAAATGATGCAAATATTAATGAATGAGTGAAATTGTACTTCTGAAACGTTTATTTTATCCAGACTAACAGTCCACAACCCAAAGGTCATCAGTTTACTATTATAGAAGAATAAAGAAACCAGAAAATATCAGAGAAGAGAAGCCAGAGAATTTGCCACATTTTCTTCTTAAAAAAAGACTCAAATTAAATAGTTGTCATCTTATTGACTAATCGTTACAGAAGTAAAGTACAGCCATAGTACAGAGAGAGAGAGAGAGAGAGAGAACAGAATTTTTTCTTTTTATCATTTTATTTTTTTTACACTCAAAGAAAGGGAAAAATGGTGGGTACCAATTATGCTAAATCTAGAGCAAGGCTGAATAAAGGAAGTCCCACTCACGCTTTTCTTTAAAGAAACAGGTGAAATCCTCCGGGTCTCAAATGTCAGACGGATACACCCCACTTCCTTTTCTGTCTGTCTTTGTGTCTCTCTCTCTCTCCTTGAAGATCAGCTTCTTGCTGTCTCACCTTCCTCAGAATCTCCTCTGACTGTCTCCCTCTTGTTTCCCTGTGTCTTGATGCGTTGAGGGTGACCCTGAATACAAAGTGTCCTTCAGTGCCAAGTATGTAGACAACACAATGCTCTCCCATTCTTAAGTTGGTAAATATAGACCAATGACACCCCTCCTGCACAACACACACACAAGACACAGACACACACATACACACATGCACACACACACACACACACACACACACACACACACACACACACAAACTTTACACCACCCTCTGTCCACCACAGGCAGTCACACAGATACAGATCGCTGATATTGATTTACAGACAGCTGTGAGTCAACTGTAAGAGACACAACACTGCCTTTACACTGACAGAATTCACACTGAATGACCTGAACAACTGGAGTATTCTCAGGAGCTATTGGTTGTGGTTGTATATATATATATATATATATATATATATATGTATATATATGTGTGTGTGTGTGTGTGTGTGTGTGTGTGTGTGTGTGTGTGTGTGTGTGTGTGTGTGTGTGTGTGTGTGTGTGTGTATTGATTTCAGCTGTCTAACTCACCTGGTTGCAGAGAATACAGAATTAGAGGCTGGGAAATGACTAGGGGTGAGACAGAGGTAGCAGAGGGCTGTTGGGATGGCGGGAATACACACAGAGAAAACGAGAAATTAGATGGCTTCAGAATTCTAAATGAATGGAAGGAAGCTGCTCAGCTGGTAAATAGACTGAGGAGATGACTGTGAGTGGTTATATATCATATATTTGATATACTATTTTACTACTGCTGTTTTTAAGCTTAGTTATTTTCAGTGAAATGTCTTTAAATTGTTATGACACTTACTTTTTTTCTATAGTGTCATTATCAGATGGAAATTTCAGTTTGTAGCAGAGCTCCAGAAATTATCATCGATTTCAGACAAACTGTTTGTTTTGACTGAGATTATATTTATTCTCATCACTCAGAAACTCAGTGGTGCATTAATGATTGAATTTCATTGCATTTGTATTCTGAACATGTATCAAGCTGTATAAAAAATATTAAACAGTGGCTTTCTGTTTAAATTTACCATTTTATATATACAGTAACTCTTTATTGGCGCTGCAAAGTTCAGTCGATTAATCAGTTAGTTTTATACTTACATTAACTACAAACAACCAATCAATCAATATTTTCAATAATTGATAGAATAATCAACTATCAGAATAGTAGTTAGTTGGAGCCCTACTATTTTTTAATAATTGTATTATTACCATATAAATACAGAAATATAATATAAATATAAATATAAATAAATAAGAATGAAGTGGCACATCAGGGTATTACCTTTTTTATTGTTATATGTTTTATTGGCATGAGAAATTTGAGAATTTATGTTAATTGAGGAAAATGTAATAAAAGTACAAACAATTAAAGGTAAATATCTATATTGCACATTAAAGGTGTTTGTTTATTCAGCATTGGTACTAATACACAAATATTATCATGTTCACATGCTGTAACATGACAATGACAAACATCATTGTGAGCATCGCAGCATGTCATCAGAATTCAGGTCAAAGAACAGCTGCTTATAGTCTTTGGAAACATGTAATAAATATAATTCCCTTGTTATTATATTCTCCACTTAACATTGTCTCTTAATGGGTGTGCATTGAAAAGCTATAGCGTAACGCTGCTCAGTGACCGTGGGCATTATTAGTTGCTAGAGTGCACCCTGATTTACATTTAGGAGTTCTAAAAACTTGTTTCTTTTACAAACAACATGTTATGGTTACACACTGTGTTTTGTTATAAAGTAATTTTTAGCGGCTTTATGATGATTCTGTGTTTACTCAAGTGATAATTGTTCAGGCTCAGAAACCTCATAAGGCTTTTATTAATTTGTTCTCTTTGCAAATAATTTCTATATTGTGTTTTAATTATCATGTCGTCATAGTTGCTTGGTTTGTGTGTGTGTATGTGTGTTCGCATGTGCTGAACAGCTCATAGAGGCCTGGATGAAAATAAAAGGGCATCATTCAAGGCTGTGGCCACCTTCAATAGCTTCTGACACAGCTCAAGTTTGGCTGGTTATTTATAAGCTTTTATTGGCCACACCTGCCTCTGTAATATCAGCTGACAATACGAAGCAGGGCTGCCAGCCCTTCTCTTATCATACATCAGCACTGACTCCACACTAAGAATAACTTGTGGGATGAAACAGCTGAGGATCATCTTTATTAGTTCCTCCTTTTTTTGAGAGACTCCTCAGCTTCCTCTTCTCATGTTAGTGCAACCATCATTCAATTAGTTGTCAACTATTATATTAATCCACAACTCTTTTGGTAGATTGATCAATTTTTAAGAAGAAAAATGTCTAAATTCTTTGATTCCAGCTTCTCATATCTGATTATTTTCTGATTTTTCGAGTGTTCTGTAACAGGAAACAGATGGTCTTTTTGGTTGTAGACTTTTGGTCTGGACAAAAAAAAAAATAACAACTCAATAATTGAATATCAAGATAGATTGTGTTTAGATTATGAAGCATTATGTAATTCCTCTTTGTGACACATGGTATATTAATAAACTTTGCTTACTTATTTTCTATTGTTATTATTAAAAAAAAAAACTGTACTATTGAGAACTTTATAGCACAGATGGCAAATAGATGAATTGATTGATTATTTCAATGATCCATAGTTTGTCTTTAATATCCTAAAAAACTGAACAAAACTATAAACACAACACATTTATTTTTTATTTCTCATCAATTAAAATTATAAGGTCTAAGCCTGGTTCTATTGTCTATTGTCACAAATCTGTGTTAAATCTGTGTTTGTGTGCACTTTGCCAAAATAATCTATATTAATATAATTCATCTGACAGGTGTAGCAAACGAATGAGGATTAAATAGCATGATTATTGCACAGGTGTGTCTAAAATCTGCAGTTTTATCACACAATATGATGCCACAGCAGCTGTGGGGTTTGTAGGGAGTACAGCAATTGTCATGTTGACTGCAGAAATGTCCATCACAGTTGTTACCCATGAATTGGATGTTCATTTAACTACTAGAAGACATCCCCAATGTCATTTCTAAGAATATTGTGATAGCTGGCTCCAGATTATCGGAAATGATTACAGCGGGTAAATCCTCACCTTCAATAGCTTCGGACACAGCTTCAGTGTTGTGTTGGTATCAGCAGGTAACAGCTACAGACAATGAGCTCAAGTGTGTTTTTATTGATGGCAATTTAAGTGCAAGAGATATTGTTGCGACAAAATTCCTGGAAGCGAAAAAACATCAGCATCTTCGCCTGCAAGATTGGCTTGAGATGTTATTGATTTCAATCAGAATGCACAGAGATACGGTGATGAGGCCAGTTGTGGTGCCATTCATCCACTGCCATCACGCCATGTTGGAGCGTGATAACACACAGCCTCAGATGATGCAATGCCTGCAGACTCACACATTTTTCCATTTTGGCGTGTACAGTATGTTTTAGGTCCTACCAACATGCACAGCAACTTACAGCCGTTAAAGAGGAGTGGACCAACATTCCATAGACAACAGTCAACAACCTGATCACCTCCATCTGAACACTGTGATGCAAACGGTGGTCAAAATAGACTCTGAGGAGAGTTCATTTCACTTTCTAATTAGTAATTTAGTTTTAGTGTTAGTCTTCTAGTCTTACTGATTTTTTTAATTTAATTTCATTACAGTCAATGGTTAAGTGGATTTTGTCTTTTCACCATGAAAATAACCAAATACATTTTGTCTAGTCTTGTCTGACGTAATTAACTCTGATACTGAGTCTGCAGCCCTCAGTGTAGGGCTGGACGGTTTACACTGTCATACTGAACACCTGTTTATTTTTTTATTTATTTATTTTGATGTGCATTTTTCATATACCCCAATACCTGTGGTGTGGAACTTCACAATACGGGACATTGCACCAAACAAGCTGCAAGTAAAACACAGCCTGTGCCTATTGGGGTGGAAAACATGGATAGAGAAAATGTCACAGACTTGTACAAAAAAGAGTATTAATGTTGATTGTGTAGAAATATTCAGCTTAAAAAAAATCATATGCTGATCAAACAACCACAATTCTCTAAATTATTTAGAAAATGTCATGCATGAAAACAAAATACCATCAAATACAGTAACACCGATATATTTTGCAAAATACTGTGATATCAATTCTTGGGCATACTGCCAGCTCCAGTTCAGTGAGTAATAAATATTTGTTTTTTCAAAACAAAACTGCACAAAACTGCACTGCAGCTTAATCACCATCTCGATCTGCCTCATCTGTCAAGTAGAACATTTTCTTAAAAAAGGGTAAATCCTAGGCAGCATGTATTTCAAGCAATTTGTGAACACAGTTTGAGAGAAATAAGCCTTTTGGGTGCATAGAAAAAAATTGTCTTTCGTTGATTACAAACTTGTGAAAAATGAGAACCAAAACAAAACAGTTTTGTTGTTCAATGCCTTTACCACAGATGAGGGTTTTTTAAAGCGACAAGAACTACCGCTGTGCTCCAAAATGCAGCCTCCTTCAGCTTGGAGACTAATTTAGTTGTCCACTTGTGCAAATCAATTAAATTGCACTTTCATGGAATACCTGAAGCAGAAAATATGGAATAGGTTTGTACATGTGCCAGGTGGAGCATGTATAGTAAACCAACACGGAATTAATGCTTACTGCACACTAAGAAACACTTATCCTGTGGTATGAATAATTTATACTCATTCACAGTTCATGCCTCCTGTGTGCATTTATTTCCATAAATTGTGAAACAAAAGATTGTGTAACAAATATGTATTTTGTTCTTGTGTTGAATCTGCTCCTCTCAGATGCAGAGGGCATTGTGGAGGGAACAGGCTGGGTTATGTGAGCTTGCATTCAGTTAAGCCCTAATGCAGGAATGAAGTGGATGATCCTGGAACAACCTAGAAAAGTTTTAAAGTCCATATTTTACTATTGAATTAAATGATGCAAGAAAATCAACTATAGAAGAGTTATAGAATAATTCAGTGAAGCTGATTGTATTCCTCTTGATAAGACTTATCTTGAACTGCTGACATCTATGGGTTCAATGCAGAGTTTGCAGCCCTATTCATTTTTGTATAAAAGTAGATGACGTAATAGCACAGAAACCTCCTTCATGTCATCATCCTTCACGTACTACTGAGAAGCTGATGCTAATGGTTTTCTCCTCAGTTGACATGAACCAGACACCAGAATATAAAGGAAAACTGGATGTGAGATCTCTCCGTAGAACTGCAACTAATGACTATTCTGATAGTGGATCAATCAATTGATTTTTAAAAGCATTATTGGATTAGTTTGGGTCATAAATTCTATCATTGTTTTCCAAAGCTGAAGATTTAACCTAAAATGTTTTTTCTTGTCCAGACAAAACTCAAAGATCATCAGTTTACTATTATAGAAGACTCAAGAAACCAGAAAATAAGCAGTTTTATTATGTTAGAAGCTGGAATCAGAGAATTTTGACATTTTCTCCTTAAAAACAACTCAAATAGGTTAATCGATCATCAAAATAGTTGGTGATTAACGTAATCGAACCAATCGTTGCAGCTCTATTAGTCTGTTTTAACAACCAATATAAGTATGAATAGTAAACAAGTTAGTAAAAGTTATTTATATAGCACTTTTCACATAGAGGACTCACAAAGTCCTTCACAATCAAAATATAATAAAACAAAATAGGAATGAATAATGAAAACAGAAACTAGAGTCATTGAGTCAGTAAATGCCTGCTGGAACAAATGTGTTTTAAGCAGCTTTTTAAAAAATGTCCAGAGGCAGAGCACTTCACAGGAAGAGAATTATTATCTGACATTTCTATTAAACGTCCTCTGAAAATGAAGATTTCTTTAGTGAACTTGTTTCATCTTCTTTTTGAACAAATAGCATAGCAGCCACAAAACCCTGAGAGAAGTTAGAACAATTTTGTCAGGAAAGTGAAGTATATACTTGGCATGCTGCTATTGAACACAGTTTCTCTGTGAATCGAACACAGTTTATCTGTGTATTGATTACACTTTCACTGTGTTCAATAACCATCGGTCAGTTTCAAGGCTGGAATGATCACCTTTCCACTGGGTCCCTGTGGAAAGTGAATATTATTAAACTTTCTTTTCATCTTCTCACATACTGGGCGACTGGGCCCAGAATAGACCTTAATGGACCCTAAAGACTCCTGGATGATCCATCATTTCCTGGCTATCCCTGACAGCTGTTTTTGTGCCTTTTTCTAATCAAGGACCCATTAGGATCTCATTAGAATGCAGGAGCAGAAAAGGGAGGGGGCAAAGTGATTGCATCCAATTACAAGCAGACTTCAATTCATCAAGTGATTTAGTCTGATCTGGAAGCGACATAGGTGCCCTTTAAATGGGGATGACAAAAAAAAGGCTTGTTGTGATTCACCTGTTTCACATCAAAATGAAAATGTAAATTAATTCATCTTTTCCCTAATTGTAACCCGGCTGCACTGTAAAACTTTGCTGTGAAATTTACAGTTATGTACTATGTTAAACAATGATATGGCATTTATCACAGTAGATTGGTGTATATTTCTTAATAAATCAAAGTAGTCAGTTACTAAATTATTATGCAAGTAATCACCTAATACTGAAAATGCATTTGTATTTAATTGATTACTATTAACCAGTTTTACAGTGTGTCATCAATGTTTAAAGAGGCTTTCTTCATGTTGATGGTTGTTGTGGTTAAAACTGTTCTTTTCCTACTGATCATTAAACTCTTCGACCTTTAGCTGAACCAGCTGATTGTTCTTACTGCTGTCAGTGGCAGTTCCTGATAAGAAAAAAAGTGTATTTGAACTAACAAGAAACCCAAATGAGCTCAGAGGACAGACTGTACTTTTGCAGCATTTCAGTAGTTTGTAGATATTATATAGTAGATATTTTTAATAGCATAGTAAAGTAAACTAAAGTTAGTTCAACATACACAGAGATCAGAGGGATGTATAATTTTCAGTAGAGCTAGGTTACACTTTACATCTTATCAGCAAAAAAAACATTAGAAATATGTGTTACTTCTGACAAGACAAGGCGATAGTACGTGATTGAGACGCTCACACCACATGTCCCTTATTAGTTTTTTGCAGCATCTTCAAGCATCTAATGTAGTGTAATTTCTTCAAAGGATGCTTTTTTGTCTTTGCTCTATCTCTCCACACTGTAACTTTGCCTTAAATGTGGATAAATTAGGCGATCATATCTGCATATGCCTAGAAATAGCCTTCTGAAAGACAGCTTTGGAGTTTAAACCTCAAAGGAGCCATTAAACATTCATGTGAATCTCCGCCAATACACTTTATCAAGAGCATTCAAGGGCATTAAATTATTCTTAAATTTAAAAAAAAGAAATGAAGAGAAAGTAAGCAATTCTGGAATACTGGCAAACTTTTCAGTTTTCAGTGATTGAAATAGGGGAGGTCTCTCTGAGTTTTTAATTTAGTAAACGTTTTTTCCGGATATCTTTATTGTATGTTTCAGCTCTGTCCTGTGTGCTCTCAGCACTAGGAAGAAAAAACTCAATAATCATTAATCACACACCCTCCGCTGAGATTGAAATTCTATTTTTGCATCAGGTTCATCCAACCTACAGTACTACTCCTCAAAGGTCTATCAGATGATTTTTCCTCTCAAAAAAATCTTATTTGATTTTCTCTGGGCTCAGGGAGTTGAAATAGGAGAAAGGCAGCATTCAGCCTTCTTGCAGACCAAAGGAAAATACCTGCCAAACCTGTCCAAAGAAGAGCAGGATGAAAAAGATAGAGGAACACAGCGTTCCCCTACCATGTCTCCTGATTCCAAACATCCCGGAGACCCGGAAACCTCCATCTCACTCCACCAATAATCCTGTTTTCCCTGCTGCATGTTGTCAGGATGATTGGCTATGAATCCCATGCTTTCTCTCAGCTATTCTACGTCCCGTTTGGTTCTTTTGGAGGTTTCTTTCTCTACTTCCCACATACTCCCACTCACAGGAGCCGTTTTACGTATTCATTTGTTTTTGTTGGTCCCAGCCGGTGAACTTTACTTCAGCTCCAGCTGATCATGTGAGATCATCTTTTACAGCAGCTGCTTGTTTCTCTGCTGTTGGATCAGCTGCAACATGCACAGAGCCCACTCACATGTCAAGGTCGGCCGACTCATTCTGGAACACTGGAGCAGGAGTACATTTTCATGACATGGTTTGGCATTGAGAAACCGTGGGTAGTAGAATGCCCAAGAGCTATGAAAAATAATGAGCAACATTCTTGGTTTAGACTGGTTTGCACTGAGCAAGATGGGAAATTTTTACCAGCAACCTCCAGCTGTAATGGACCTTAGCTATTTTTCTATTTTCTAAAATCTAGCAGAATATCTAATATATATATGTGTCTATGTGTGTATAAAGAATATCCCATTACAGTATCTAGTAACAGTTGTATTTGACCAAGCACAGAATGAATATTAAACTAGAGATCTACCCAAGTTTTGTATCTACTTGTTGGTATAGAAGAAGGACGTTTAAAACTTTAGGTGAATCACTGAGTCAAATACAATACCTGCTCTGTGTTGAGATAGTCAATTAAACCTGATTTAACAAAAATCTTTGCACCTTCTCATGAAACTCGGAAAATAATATATTACTGTATGACTGTAAAACACAAGAAATACAGTTTCCCCTCAAAAACACACAGATTCCTGGTAATTTAGATACAGAATGTGCACAAGCTGCCAAATTTCATCTGACTATATGACTTTAAACTATTACTTGATTAAGATTAAAAATTTGTCATATTTTACAGTTCAACACAAGCAGCAGATTTTTTTTTCTGTCAATTGGAAACATACATTGTGCTGCGACACATTGTTGAGTTGAAGTTCAGATCCTTTGCACAATTCACCACATCTCTGTACTGGAACAGAAACTATCTCCAATATGTCGAAATAAAGTGTGACAGAATGTGAACTGAGCGACCATATCATTCATAAGTCAAAGAGTTGTGAAAACTGTTTTTTACACCCTTTCCCAATCAAATCGCTGAATACACACATATTACATTCTCGGGTGGCACTTTAATCGTGTTCCTTTAAAACCTCAGCAATAGATTTCCATTAAATGACACCATGTTACTATTGTTTTATACATGAAGTTTTATTTCAGTCTGTAAAACCTATCTCATAACTTAATACATGTGTATGTACTGTCCAGAACTTTGATATGTGACTTTTATCGCTCTGTTCTCTGTTGAGACATGAAAACCAAAATTACTTTACAGCTGAGTGTAAAGCTGCACTCAGGCTAAAATGGCAGCTGTTATCAGGTCACACCATGACTCCACCTTCTTCTAATATATATATATATATATATATATATATATATATATATATATATATATATATATATATATATATATATTTATATATATAGTGATTTTGCCCCTAGAAGCACAGCAAACAATGAAGAGAAGGAAATGAGTTCATGAACCTTGTGATTTAGAAAAATAACAAGGCATCACATTCACTTTTATATGTGCAGATGCAATCATTCCATGTATTTCCTACGTCCCTGACACTTAAATATGTTGCATGTAAAAATATATATTACATTTGAGAACAAATTCAGTCTTTCTGCTTCTATTTCAAGTAGATAAGAATGTGATAGCAGCTTTGTTCGGTCACAAGGAATCAGATTTGGTTTCATGTCTAATCTTCAAGACTGACTCTTTATGTCATAATTTAAAAACTGACCGGACTGGTTTAGTGTATTTTAGAGAGTGCTATGAGTTGTGATAATAGTTGTCATACGGATGGTGTAAATGCATGTGTCGCTCTTACAAGTTAGAAACATGAATGTTTGTCTGTCAGAAACAGAGGAGACCTACAGTTGCAGCTTTGTTGGTTGCAGTTGTTGTCAGTGACAAAACATTAAAACCTATTTACACCTTTGATAAGATGTATTTACTGTAAATTACCAAACCATAGCATAGGTGTTTCTTTGTTTTAGTAACTTAACAGATCAGGTGTTTATTTGAGACCAGGCGGCAATTTGAAACAGGATATTGAATATTTCCTGACAAAAGTCTTGCTCAGTGGAAAAAAATGGTAAATTACTCCAATTCTTTTTTAAACCAGTATGACTACTTTATAACTTACAATTTTTAATACAGTACTGCATTTAAGATCTCATGGCTGAGTTTTTCGCTGCATATTTACCATCTCCATCTCCACCTTTTTTGCACTGGAGCCGTGATGTTCGACAATTATTAATATCATATCATTATTAAAAGGTGTTGGAGCATAATAATGATGCGTCAGGACCTAGGCGGTAAAGAAAAAAAAAATATGAAGAAGAAAAAATGTGCAGCCTCAGTGGTCACATCATCTTCCTTGATTTTTTTTTTTTTTTATGAATTAGTTCGTGTTTATTTGAAACCAGTGGTTATTTACCAAATTTACATCTGCAACGGGTGTTTAGAGGGGACCGGGCTATCGAAACTCAGCTATTATTTGGTAACTTACGGTAAAATAGCACACATTCGCATTGTTTACAAAAGCTATAGTGTTTTTTGCACATGTAAACGAATCACATGTTGACATTTTAACAGTTATCAAGAAACTATGTTGCTTGAAACATGCTTTATGCCATTATGTTAAACAGGAATTTTATACAATCTTTTCCCTCACTGCCTATGGTGCTAATCGTACCACCCAACTTTCCAGAGGATTTTGTTCTGATGCTTCCTTCCCTCTCGTGTCTTCATCTTCATCATATTCTCCTTCCTCCTTCCAATTATAATCTGTCTTCCTGTATCCACAAATGTCACTGGATGTATTTCCAGGAATGATCCCTGGCATCCATTTTTGTTTGTAGCTCGATTCAAATATTCCATCGCTAGCTGTTTTTTTCAACTGTCCTCGGTGGAAATCAGAACCGATAACATCTGCCTGAGTTGGGAAATAATGTGCGTTGCAGTAGGCTTGAGTCGGCGTGTTGATGCTGGTGTCTTCACAGCCTGAGTCCGACCCCTCAGAGCTGTCCAAGCGCTGCAGGGATGCTAAAGACAGTGCCTCCCTGGAGACCAACAGGTCTGATAACAGAGGTTTTCTCTCAGTGGTCGTGTGTAACTGAAAAGCGAGCGAAGGCAACAAGAGTTGTCCGTTGTCATCCCGAACAGTGTGCAACAACAATGGCCTGGCTGGATCATTGTCGGGCAGCGGCGCAGCACTGCGGGACACCAGCTCTGGACCTGTTCCATTTACATCACAGCTTTCTCTGATTGTTCTGTCTCCTGTATGAAGCTGCTGCAGATGTTCAGTATCTCCAGCGGCGACATGGACAACCACTGAACTGTATGTTCCAGCCGAATTGGCGCTCGTGTCCTGCTGGTTTTCCATTGGATTCTTTAGCTCTGATCCTTCAGAAGAGCCGGAGCTGTCCTGCCAGACTTGGCAGGGGATTCCCTGAGGGGAATAGCCATCAAACCCAACTGAGGGTATGACTGGCTTGGCCTGGATCGTGGCGTAGACTCTTTGTTTACTTTGAACATCGACCTCTGGATTGGAGAGGATGAGATTCCTGTCTGGAAACCGCATGACTTTCGGCACGTTGTCGAAAGTGGTGACCTGAGGAAGACAGACAGAGTCCAATAAGTGCTTGTTTTTGTACATCTAATATTAACGCATATAACAAGAAGAATTGCCAACTATTTAATCTTCGACTATATTCATAATCAATTAATTGAAGGTTAATGGAGTAGGGCATATTTAGACTCTACTAATTAGAACTACGACGTGGAACAAATGAAGAAAAAGACACTATCAATCTCATTTTCTTCTCTAGTGCTGATTTTCTGGTTTCTTTAGTTTCCTATAATAGAGTGATGATCTGATTGGGTTGTGTGGTTTAATATTCCAGTTCTTTGTAATGATAAGGAATCATTTTATACTTCTAATAATACATTAGAAATGAATGTTTTTTTTTTTTGAGCTATTTATTACCAATTCAATATATTAGCTTGTGAACATTTTGAAGCTAACATGTAAAATAGCGCTGCAACAATAAATTGGCAAATTGTCACCTTTCACTTCAATTAGGAACTAGTAATTTTTAAGATGAAAATATCCCAATTGTTTGGTTCCATCTTCTCTGACTATTTCAGATTTCTATAGTCTACTATAATAGTAAACTGACTTTAGTTTGCACATTTTACATCATTTTATGAAACAAACTGAATAAATCAATTATTTCAATATTCTATAGATTAACCAAATACCAAAGTAACATATATATTATTTAATATAAATCACCTTCATACAAAAGGGTTGTTTAAATGATTGCGGAATATATATGGAGTCTTTATCTCTTCAGCCACTGAAGGCACCATAAACCACCTAAAAGCAGTGATGGGAATAACAGCATTACTGACAGTAATCTTTATTTGTTACTTTATTCACTATTATATAATCTAATGAATTGATTTTTTTATTCTATTTTACTAAAATGTGATGTGGCTTATAAAAGGAGAAATAAAAACAGAAAGAACACACACCTTATTTTTTCACTATTGAGAAACACAGGCCTGATCATTGAGTAGAGATTTCAATATAAAGGTAATGGTAAAGCATGGTAGGGAGCAGGGATATTTAATATATGCTCACACACAAACACTGAACAAACTAGTTTAGGTAAAAAAAGATTAGATTTGTGTTCACTCTTTCTGTAAATAATTTATCATATTAAGTGTCCTTTTCATTATAATCATAGATTTCCATCCATCCATCCATTTTCTATCCCGCTTATTCCCTTTCGGGGTCGCAGGGGTCTGCTGGAGCCTATCCCAGCGCATTTTATGGCGAGAGGCAGGGGGATACACCCCAGATGGTCGCCAGCCAATCGTGGGGCACACACACCATTCACACACCATTCACACACACACTCACACCTATGGGCAATTTAGATTTGCCAATTAACCTGAGCATGTTTTGTATTGTGGGAGGAAGCCGGAGTACCCGGTGAAAACCCACGCAGACACGGGGAGAACATGCAAACTCCACACAGAAAGGTCCCAGACCCAGGCCCCAAGGCGGTCTTGAACCTGCGACCTTCTTGCTGTGAGGCAACAGTGCTACCCACTGCTCCACCGTGTCGCCCATAATCATAGATTTAACATAAAAAAATATTTTAAATTCATTAAAGAGGGTGGAGGTGGGGTCCAAATTCTTCTGACAAATTTGAACCCAAATTTGAAAAAGTTGTAACTCATTAACTGTCATTTTTAAAATTTTCCTTAAGTAACTTCCACAGCACTACATGTTCTCACTGAAACAACATCTGTCATGTTTCCGTGTGTCTAGGTTGCTCTTGCTTGTCTTCTCACCAGGGACGTCGGCATGTTCGTTTTCTTTCCACCTTTCACGTAGATGCAGGAACAAACAGCTGATATAATGATGACAACTGCAAGAAGAGCAGCAACCATCAGCGGCCACGGCAGAAGCATCATGTGATCACCTGAGGGAGGAGACAGTCACCGTGAAGTCATGCATGTAAACACAGCACTTCTGCAGCCTTGAGCACACAAGATGTGAAATTGTGACACACAAGCTAAGACATGTTCTCAGTAAGCAGCGCTGCCGCATGCCTGGGATGTTCGTGTAGATCTCGGAAATACAGTATATTCCTGGATGTACTAATGACATTCCAGAACTAGTTATTCATAGTTTCCCAGAAACGTCTCTCAAAAAAAAAATATATACAATCTAACAACTCATAGAAGTGGAATCCTCCATAATATATAATGGCTCATGTCATTTTTGATACAAGTGATGTTTTTTTTTTTATCCTAAATTAACTCTCGTTGGTGCTGCCACATCTGGTAAAATCACCCTAATCCTGAGTTGAAAGGATCAGACCCTTTATGCCCTATAACAGGGGTGGGCAACTGAGCAGTAACACACCTGATTTTACTTAATGAAAGTCCTCAGCAAGAGCTCCAATGGTTGATCAGTAGAATTAGGTGTGTTCCTGCTCGGTTGTAACAAAAACCTGCACCCTCTGCGGCTCTCTAGGACCAGGGTCTTTATGTTTTTTGTTTTTTCCTGAAAACTTGAAAAAAATACTTTTATTTTAATAGGGTGTCAATATTTAAACAAAATAAAAATATAATGTCACGTGTCAACTGTATTTATTATTGCAATGTGTAACAGTATAAACAAAACACTACAGCAATCTGAGAACATGTGTCACCTTTGTAATCTAATCTCTTTAGTCATCAGTGACAACAAGAAAAAAAGGGAGGGGGTCATGAGCATTTATGAAGCCACATATGTTGAAACAGATTAACAGTGTGAACAATGCAGTCATCTATGCTAAAAGCAATGTTGTTTATTTTTATTTTTTTAATTGCAAAACCTTGGGGTGTCTAGTTTCAACCAGTTATTAATAAGCAATTGCTTATAGGTAGATAAAAAAAAGTGAGTCTAGATATATTACTAACTATTATACTACTACTATATATATACTGTATATAAATGTATATAGAATGGTAAGTGGACTGCATTTGTATTGTGTTCTAGTCATTTCTATCACTCACAGGGCTTTACACAAGTGTTAATTTACCCTTCACACACATTTTTGCACTGCCGGCAGTGGCTGTGGAAGCTAACCATTCACACACATTTATACACTGCATGGCACAGCCATTGGGGGCAAATCAGGATTAAGGATTATCTTTCCCAAGAACACATGGACAGGGAATCAAACCTTTGGACGTCTGCTCTACCTCTGTGTAGTTAATAAGCATATGTGTTTTATTTACTCAAAGAATGAACAGGTGTGTTCAGTATATTACTTATAGCTAATAATTAACCCATTTATCTCATATCAACATGGACATAAGAGTAATTCAAATGGGTGTCAGTGTTATTGCGGCTTGTTGCTTTAGACATTTATAGATATATCACTAAGGAAAAAGATCAGTTTGCACTCTGGTCAACATTCTCTTTACCTGGTAATGTTTTACAGAAGGAGGCCTTCTCACTCTGTGGTCGACCCCATTCGGCTGAAGGTTTGTAGATCACGTAGCCGCAGTACTCGGTTTGGTTGTTTTTCAAGTTGTTGATGACAAACTGGCCATATTTGTTTTCTATTACCTGGAGACAGTGTTAGTCATTAGAATGATTGGTTGATTTTAATCCATTGCAACTTATTCAGGTCAAACAAGAAAAAAGAGAAGTTCAATAAGAACTTGCAAAAAACTATTTAATACAACAGGAACACTTGAGGATTACCTTAGTTTGACTTTATGATTAAGAAAAAGAAAACAATCTATAAACTATAATTGAAATTCCTGGACTGTTTCCAGCATCAGAAAAAAAAAAAAAACACATAACAATATGTCCCAAACTTGTGTTTTAGGTTTTGGTGTTGATGAGTGTTCTACAATTGATTAATTGACACTATTACACTTATTGCCAACTACAGTATTTTGATAATTATTTAATCAATTTGAGTAATCTTTAGGAGGTAAATTTCCAAATTCCAGTTTCTCTTCCCTGTTAATTTTCTGGTTCCTTTTGTCTTTCTATAATAGTTAACGGATGATCTGCAGGTTGTGAAATGTTGGTCTAGACACACAAAAAAAGAATCTTCAGCTTTGGGAAATGGGGATTGACATTATACACAATTTTATGAACCAAACTACTAATCTTTTATTTATTTTTATAATAAATAGTTTATTTAACTAACGAAATGTTTGTGCATATTTACACACATTATTCTGGAACCGATTCAATACATACTGAATGTGTGTGTGCATACATATGTAAATTCAGACCCACCTGAGCAGCCCACTTTGGGGATGTGATTGTTAAGGTATAATAAATCACAGTTTTGATGCCTCCTTTATTGCTGCTGGTGATAATGTCTGCAATGGAGACTCCGTTTGGCCCCAAAGGCAGCGTGACATTAACATGCAGGGATGACACTGTGGTGTATGTGGTTAGGTTGGGAAAACCAAAAATAGCTGTGGAGACAAACCAATGAAAATTGAGTGACAGAAAATGAGAAAAAATATTTCTTTTCATGATCATCTAGATTTTCTCAGGAGCTTCGTACTGTTTTTTAAAGGTGTGAAGGTGAAGGTTCTGCCATGGGAGCGACCGTTGACGTAGACGTGAGCCGTGTAGTGAACATCTGGACGCGACGGGGTTTCTGCAGTCAGGTCACAGGACAGAGCGGTGATGTTCTGGCACTTTGACACCGTTTTCCTTGGGAACGGCTGCTCCAGCCCCTCATCGCTGCAATGACAAGTATAGTCATTACAATACTGTACATAGAGCAGAATATGCTAATAATAATTCCCAGTAGATATCTGCCATTTGACAGTGTACAACTCAAGGTTATATTGCAAATAGGTTCATGTAAAATCCTGCAGCCTTTTTAGACCAAAAAATAATACAAAGATCATCTCAGCCATGTCAAATTACCCATTCATCAATTTGAAGACACTGTGTCTCCTTTCGAGCGAGACAAATGACCGGATTTGGTTTTAACAAGGAGCTCATATTGAGTGGATATTGTTAAACCCGCCGTCCCCCTGCAGCGATCTGATGCTGAAAGTCACTCCAGTAATTCCAGGTGACACCAGATGGGGGAAAAGTCAATAGGATTGTGGTGGCTCTTGACATTTGTCTGGGAGACTGTCATGAGTAATTAGACAAGATAACATTTCCACTTTGTTGAGACCGTGTGTGGAGAAAATCATCTTGCAAGGCCATAAAGGCTTACAAGGATTCTACAATCTCTTTTCAACAAGAAGAGCAGAGTTCAGTTCATTGTAATGACTGTGAACGGGCCCTATAGTGCTTATCCTTAGTAATTCAATCATTGTGTTTATTTTTTTTGTTATGTCGAACATGAGGTTACAGGACACTTTTGTAAAAATGTATATTTTTTGGTATTACAAAAACAAAAAGAGAAAATAAAAATAGAAAAAAAAAATAAAGAAAAAAGGCACATAAACAACTGTTACATATCTATACATTATCTTGATAACGATCTTTTTCTATAGATAACAAGTTTAATATTTATTTATATTTTATAAGTGAACAGCCAATTCAATCTATGTGCATTATCCATATTTACAAAAATAAATCTATATATATATATATATATATGTCATTTAAAGACATATCTGTTTTTTAATATTAACAAATGGTCTAGTTCAACACATAAAAGCAAAATACCAGAATTTCCACTGAGTACATTGACACCTGTGCCTTTTTAGTCTAATTTTATACAGCATAATTCTTGAGAGAGCTTTGTAAAACTGCATTTAGTTACATTTTTGTACTTTATATTGCAATAATACTGTATTAGGGAAATCAAAGCCTCAAATAAAAAGAAAAGAAAAGTATGATAAGGGATCTTTATTGTTGCTTCTCAATCAATGACATTTGAACTGAATATATATTCATAGAATCACCAGCTGTTTCTAATATTATATTATAAGAAGATGGAGAGGGGGAGAGAGGCTACAAAGGAAATCTAATAAAGTGGCTCTTAAGTAACTTCCTGCTAGATTAAATTTGTAGATGATCATAGATAAAGCTGAATATGTGTGTTATGACTAACAAATCCCATGAGAAGAACAACAGTAATGCTTTAGTTTCTGTTTATAAACAACTACTGGATATATTATATAGTTAAATTGTCTTTAAACAGATTATATCCTTACCGGGCACTGCAGTTTTTAGCAATTGTTGTTTTGGATACTAGTTGCAGCAGTGGATTTCATGCTTTAGTGAGTATTTATAGCCACACTACTGCGAACATACTACTCATGCATACAGTACATACATATGATATAACCTGACATTGTGGATCACACCTGTGTTTTTCATAGATTTTAATGATTGTTAACAGGAACGAGGAAAAGGATATATCCATCTTTGTTCATCAAATGTGTTGACTATAATATTTGTACATATCCTTGAACTAATGTTACATTCTTTATGAGCATCAGCTAATCTAATTGCCTTCTCCCTTCATATGGATTTCATGAATTCATGTAGTATGGGAAAAATGATCCTTGTCAAGTGGGAATTATGAGTGTGTTGTATTCATGTGCTTCTGTTGTTATACTGAAGTGAAACATGGCCGACCCAATATTGGTCTTTTTAAAAATGACAATAAGTGTAAATGGTAATGTTATAAAAATGATGGATGATGCAGCATTATGTAGGTCAGTGGTTCTTAAGCTATTCATATCAAAGACTTTAAACTCACAAAAACTAAACAACAGAACCCATCTGATAAGACATGGGGTCTGTGCTACATTTATTTGATTTTCAAATTTAATACATTATAAATGTATTTATGTATTTCTCTCTGCATTTGCACCTCAATAAATAAAATGAATTTATATGCGAAGTGAAAATAATTTACAAATAATAGTAAATTAATAAGTAAGTGCAATATTAAATAATAAAATAATTTATTATTATTTTATTTTAACATGGCAGTCCTCCACACATTCTGTGATTGTTTTACTTGTTGATGTAATTATATTGACAATAAATGATTCTCCTTTTTTTCTGGCAACCCCTTGGCCCCCCCCTCAAGGACCTCTGAGGGTTTGAGAACTATTATTGCTAAACATTTTACAGGATGCAACGCTCACCATTCATGACACTTTCACTGCTCTCCACCATATTAAAAGCTCC
The DNA here is from genome assembly GCA_036785175.1 of Eupleurogrammus muticus. Lineage (NCBI taxonomy): Eukaryota > Metazoa > Chordata > Actinopteri > Scombriformes > Trichiuridae > Eupleurogrammus > Eupleurogrammus muticus. Next base: position 3,892,317 of record JAYKQN010000018.1, read on the forward strand.
AAGTTTGCCTGATTTCCAGTGGAAATTACACCATGAGCAGGTGTTCACGTGTGGTTTTAATGTTTTTGGTATTTACAATAACTAATTTAAAATGAAGTCATGAAGCTTTTTTTTACCTTATGTATTGGACACTATAGAAGATCTTTTCACCAACAAAACCAGGTTCAACCGGCTTCCAGTGGAGGACATTGTGAAAGTTTCTGGAGATAAAATACACTGACTCATTGCCGATTGAGAGACAAGCTGCAGGAAAAACAAAAGCATTATTAATTCTTTATATTCTATATTCTTTATACTATATATATATATATACACACTCACTAGCCACTTTATTAGGTACACCTGTCCAACTGCTCGTTAACACTTACTAATACTAATACTTTCTAATCCGCCAATCACATGGCGGCAACTCAGTGCATTTAGGCATGTAGACATGGTCAAGACAATCTCCTGCAGTTCAAACCGAGCATCAGTATGGGGAAGAAAGGTGATTTAAGTGACTTTGAACGTGGCATGGTTGTTGGTGCCAGAAGGGCTGGTCTGAGTATTTCAGAAACTGCTGATCTACTGGGATTTTCACGCATAACCATGTCTAGGGTTTACAGAGAATGTTCCGAAAAAGAAAACATATCCAGTGAGCTGCAGTTCTGTGGGCGGAAATGCCTTGTTGATGCCAGAGGTCAGAGGAGAGTGGCCAGACTGGTTCGAGCTGATAGAAAGGCAACAGTGACTCTAATAACCACCCGTTACAACCAAGGTAGGCAGAAGAGCATCTCTGAACGCACAGTACGTCGAACTTTGAGACGGATGGGCTACAGCAGCAGAAGACTATACCGGGTGCCACTCCTTTCAGCTAAGAACAGGAAACTGAGGCTACAATTTTCACAAGCCCATCGAAATTGGACAATAGAAGATTGGAAAAACGTTGCCTGGTCTGATGAGTCTCGATTTCTGCTGTGACATTCAGATGGTAGGGTCAGAATTTGGCATCAATAAGATGAAAGCATGGATCCATCCTGCCTTGTATTAACGGTTCAGGCTGGTGGTGGTGGTGGTGTAATGGTGTGGGGAATATTCTCTTGACACTCTTTGGGCCCCTTGGTACCAATTGAGCATCGTTGAAATGCCACACTCTACCTGAGTATTGTTGCTGACCATGTCCATCCCTTTATGACCACAATGTACCCAACTTCTGATGGCTACTTTCAGCAGGATAATGCGCCATGTCATAAAGCTGGAATCATCTCAGACTGGTTTCTTGAACATGACAATGAGTTCACTGTACTCAAATGGCCTCCACAGTCACCAGATCTCAATCCAATAGAGCATCTTTGGGATGTGATGGAACGGGAGATTCGCATCATGGATGTGCAGCCGACAAATCTGCAACTGTGTGATGTCATCATGTCAATATGGACCAAACTCTCTGAGGAATGCTTCCAGCACCTTGTTGAATCTATGCCACGAAGACTTGAGGCAGTTCTGAAGGCAAAAGGGGGTCCAACCCCTTACTAGCATGGTGTACCTAATAAAGTGGCCAGTGAGTGTACATATATATATATATTACAAAAGGTGGACGTTGTTTTTGCTTGAAGTAGAAACTCAGAACTGCCTTCTTCTGCAACTGTGTTAGTCACATCACCTGATATAAGTAAATAATTGCCATTTTCCTTGTTGGCACACAAGAAAGGGATACAAAGCACCTTCAATGCCAGAATACTCTCCTGTATTGTTTTCCTGTAGTGATGCTGTTAAAAAATTGTCATGATGTTGAGCCATATACACAGAACTCTGGTTTACCTACCTAAGCCATATTACACTTTTAATAGTATAGGGCTTCTGGTTTATTGGATTTGAAAGAGGCAGGGTCAAAGTTACACTGTATGGAGTAATCCATTCAAAATTAGCATTTTTATAAGATGTGCAATATTCCATCAGAGTCAGACTTTAAATGAAATGGCATTTTCCATTCATCACTATCATTTAAAATGACCAAAGTCTGTGTCGTGTTCTGGGACTCTTTTTTATTTCAAATGAAAGTGAATCACTCTCTGTCAGATGTACTTTGGCTTTATTGCATTGGTGTTATTGTTTATTTCTCCTGTTAGAACTACTTTGCGAAATGATCTGTTAAATGTTTGACTGTCAGTGATCAACTAATGTAAATCAAAACATAGAGCCATACCGGCTCCTCAGTACTTACCATAGCAGAACAGAAGGAGGATGATGATGTTCATAGACCACATCTTCATTGGAAATTGGTCACAATAAAAACGAAGCAAAGTTCAAGTCAGAGGTTGTACTATTTTTTCTTTTCAAGTCTTAAACAAAAACTACATGTAACACATACCAATTAAAAAAAAAGAAAAAAACACTAATCCCCAAATCCTCTCAAACAAACTAGAACCGATTTGAAAAGGGAAACAATCAATCACAGAACATAATTTTAGTGCCTTTCCCAGCCTCCACTCCCAACCATAACTCGTGTGTTCTGGGAAAGGAGTGGCTTTGTTCAGGTGTGCAGGTGAAGCTTGACATAAGTTAGCACTTTGTTCCTGTTTTTCTGCTTATTGCCCCGCCCACTTCCTCCTCCTGTCCCCACGTCTCTTTGAATATCAGGTTGCATCTGTTTCTGCAGTTTACTGGAAACCAATAAGACTTTTAAACTGCAAAATACAGAAAGTGAAAGAAGGCGACCATAGACACACACGTCTAGACACTGTGTGTGTTAACTAATGCTTCACAGACAACTGTGGAGGCTGAAACATTTTGATTTTAGCTCATACGATTGTTATCACAATTCTTATAAAGAACAGCAGCTGAATGAATATGAATAGGTTTACAATTGGTGTAAATGTAGGTCTCCATTGCTATAATTATAGTATTAGAGTAATGATTCAAAAGGAGCTGGGAGACGTGCCTCATTATGCTCTGATGTAAACCTTATGCAAATACAATATAATTCTGTTCAGTAATTATTAATTGGCTCATGTACTTAAATTGACAAGCCTGTTATGAGTTGTATCATAGGCAGGTAGACAGTTCCTCAGTTATTAAATTACAAGTTTTTCTTTTTTCTGTGATGAAATTGTATCTTGGAATGTTTGCAGTGTCCATGACAAATGATTTAGAGAAAAATGCAAATACACTTCAAATAAATGTAACCTGCCAGTTTTCAGAGCTGCTTGGCTGGGTGTCTGATGGATCGTTTTCTCTACAGTTAACTTGCAGTGATTGGTTGTTTGTCAGTTTGAAATGTTGGATAAAAAGATTAATATAACTTATGCTATAGCTATACATCTCTAAAAAATAATAACATTGCATTGTTATAGAAAAAGAGAACAAAAAGGCAATCTTCAAAAGCAAAAACTAATTATCTATCAAACACTGGCAGTTTTTAATGAGCTAAGTTCTAAATAACTATTTTCTTTTGTAAGAATATCATAAATACAGATATACTTGTTCTAGCCAAGACAGATTTACCACTAATCTAATTTAAATCCTTATTCATTTCTGTCTTTTCCTAATATTGGATTTCCTGATTTATGTGTACACAATCTGTCCATCTTTAAGCGTTGTGTGTTTTTAGTGAGTTATGGTCCGTGACATCATATTAGACGACAACATTCTGGTAGTAATTTACATTGATGCTTGTCTTTTAATTAGGCTGCTGTTTGTCTAACCTGTAGTAACCATTTTCATTACTATATACCACCTGGCTCCAAAATAATAAAGGCCCTGCCTTCCTTGTAACTCTCAAAACGTTCTGGCTTTAAATGTAACTCATTAAACTTTATACTTCAAATTGTTTAAATTACTTGCTGCGTTTGACCATCTTTAGTTTCTAAACAAGAGAACTTGTCCACTTTGTTGTCTCCAGAAAGAGTGAAAAACTTTTAAGTGTTCTGCATTTTAATGTCATACCTGAGGAATAAGAAAATGTGGATGGGTTCTGCCAAGACCTAATATTTGTTCTAACCTGTCTCATGGACTTATACAGGACTTTCATAACACATCATATGTACATCAACACCTTTAACAACAGGCCATGAACTAACACAATAAACCTACTAAATGTTGTCCAACCTGTGCAAAAGATAAAGGCTTTGACTTACTGTATATACATGTATATATAGTTGTTTGGTTAAAAAATTGTGTGAAATGTTGATCAGTGTTTCCCAAAGAATATCATGTTATGATTATATAAACCAGAAAATAACGAGATTTAAGAAGCTGGAATGGGATAATTTGCATGTTTTTTTTTCTTGAAAATAGAAAATATCATACAGTCGATGAGCCATCTGCACAGCCCAACCACTCAATAATGTAATTCATTGCCAACAAATTTACTCAGCAATCTTTATAGAATTCACTTAGTCATTTCAGCCCCACATTTCATAACATCCATCCATCCATCCATTTTCTATCCCGCTTATTCCCTTTCGGGGTCGCAGGGGTCTGCTGGAGCCTATCCCAGCGCATTTTATGGCGAGAGGCAGGGGGGATACACCCCAGATGGTCGCCAGCCAATCGTGGGGCACACACACCATTCACACACCATTCACACACACACTCACACCTATGGGCAATTTAGATTTGCCAATTAACCTGAGCATGTTTTGTATTGTGGGAGGAAGCCGGAGTACCCGGTGAAAACCCACGCAGACACGGGGAGAACATGCAAACTCCACACAGAAAGGTCCCAGACCCAGGCCCCAAGGCGGTCTTGAACCTGCGACCTTCTTGCTGTGAGGCAACAGTGCTACCCACTGCGCCACCGTGTCGCCCCATTTCATAACATTTTACGCATAAAATACATTTGTTTTAACTTTTAAATTAAATCATGTGCACAAGATGTTTATCTTATGTTGTTATTTGTCTTGTGCCAGAAGATTCACATGCATCTAAAATGGATCGTGATTTATAAGATAAAAGATACTTTTGAACCTGGATTGTGTGGGTGAACTTTTGGGTGTGTAGAAGAACAGGAGGTTATTTTACATTAGATCCTGACTGCTGCAGTCTGCATATCTGAGGACTTAAAAGTTTGTTATACTGCTTTCATCATGCGAATGGGGAGATGAGCTTATCATTATTATCTGCTACAGTGGAATAGCTGCAGGTATTTAATAAACTCAAAGAGTGATGCATTATTTCACCCACTGGCAATTAATCAGAATCTACATTTTTAAGATCCAAACCAATCAATCCACAGATTAACCATGGCACTCATAGACATAATCCATGCATTATTATTACATTTATCTCATGTGCATGAATTAATGAAAGATGATATTGATTTAAATATAGGAACAATGTGAAATGTAGTCTTGATATTTTTGTGTTAATATATGCACAAGATAAAAAAAAATCTACTGGTGCATCTTGGATTATTTTTTTAAAAAAATGCTTTGTTATTTATGAGATCTTGATTGTCTGTAACAGCCTGCCTGTAACAGTTTTGAATATACTGAATGCACTCACAATGCCTTCTCATTCCTCAAAGTTTTTCCAATATTCTTTATATTAGCTTAACGTGACTCTGGGTTGCAAGTCAAACCATAACAATCAGTGAAATCTGCTTCTTCTTCTGCACAGTGTGACAAGGTTTCCAGTGTGTGGCACCTAGTTCTCCCTTCATGCTTCAATGAATTTCATTGCAAAAATAATCTTTCCTTTTCCCCAATGTCCCCAAATTAAATCACAGTTTAGAAAAGAGGAAAGGCTTTGATGTTGTTGGACACAAACTCAGGAGATGAAAAGTACTTTGGTAGGCACTTGTGCTTCAAGAACATCATCAATGAATCATCCCTTACACTGTCAGAGCTAATCAAACATATCTTGCGTCTTTCACCTCGCCGGCCTGTTTGAGTCACAAAGACTGAGAAAACCTTTGATCTTACTCAGTAAACACAGGTTGGACTGGGCAGATTCTGGCACAGGATGAAATTGATTTTCTTATTTGAAATCCGGTGCAGTGCAAGCATTTTACAGAATCCCACATGATCCATCTTTCAGTTTTCAGCAAGTCATGTTTATCTTGGAGCAGTTTAAATTTTTTTCCTTATGTTCCCTACTGTTAACAATAAACCGCAGATAACTCAGCATCAGGTAAAGCATCACTTATCTGTCAGCTGTTTCCTTAATGTGCTTGGTGACAAATCTAATAGATACTGTCATGTACACACTACTCCAGGGAGCTAATTAGGAAGTTACCCTGTCAGACATGAGATGCGTTGGTCTCATTGCTTGGCAACGGTGGATTTGAAAGCGACGTCAGAGCCAGGGGCATGATGGGAAAAAGAAACAGCTTCCCCCATGTCCAAGGTGTTAGATGCACCGATGTATTATCAAACCTGTATATGGGGCACCGCCTCTCAGCAACATTTTTCCTAGTGACCACTCATTGTACTGCAACAAAAAGTCCATATAAAACTGTTGACAGGTCACCCACAGCTATAATCCCGATAATTACTAATTTTTAAATTGTAGACTTTTAAGTCATGGTCTTTTAATCTGGCAAAAATCTTTCTTAAGGAAAAGCTCTTTTTTATAGATACATATGATATACAATGAATATAATAACATTTTTTACTTTCTCACATTTTAATGTAGTTGGCAAAGTGAATTAAATGAAATGTACATTTTCTAATGATTTGCATGGTGGAAGGTTGGGTTCATGTTTCTGTTCCAACCAACGAGATACACACCTGATTTTACTAATCAACATCCGGAGCCCTTACTGAGGACTTTCATCAGTAAAATTATGTGTGCTGCATGGTTGGAACAAAAACCTGCACCTACAGCGGCCCTCCAGGAGCTGAGTTTGACACCCCTGCCCCAGAGCATCATGGGAGGTGACTCTACTGATCAGTCTCTATGGGTCACATTACACAGAAGTAGATCCATAAATCAGGAACATGCTGGTGAAAAAGCCAGTTTCCCTCCTGGCAGAGGTGCCGGATGCTCTGTGTGACTGTGGAAGAAGAAAGAAAGGGACTTCTGAATCCCAGAACAATTTATGTTTAAGTTTTGTCTACATCAAAGAAAAATAACTGTACTAACCATTTGTGGTTAATGGAGGAGCCTGGAAGGTGACCCTGAAGGACCAGTGGGACCATGTGTAGAGGGGCCACCACAAAGGAGGTCGATAGACTTGCCAACGGGGCTACACACACAACCATCAGCAAGTGCCTTAGGAACTGGAACCACATTGTGTGCTTGGAATGGAGTGAATGAGGTAACGAGAACCGAGCATCACACAGTCTGGCAGCTTAAAGTCCTTCTACAGAGCAAAATGTGCAGACCTGCCAGCTCTGAAGCCTTGATGTGGAGTGGCTCATTTATTAACTACAGTGAGCATTCCGGGGTGGTGAGTGCTGCGACAGAACTGATCTAATAAAAGACTGGAGGTGAAATTTCGATCAATCACAGAACACCAGCCAGAAGACACCAGAGTCCAATTTGTTCACCTGTGTGACTTTGGATCTTACAATGTGCTCATCAGTGGGATTTGTTGGAGAGAAGAAAGCTGATTACAAAGGATGCTGTGTCCTCCACTAAAAGTAAGTATAACCCTTTGTGTTACCACCTTGCATCACTGATTATCAGCATTTTCCCTAAACTTTCCTGCTGAAAACCTCTAAATCAATTTTATAAAAAATCATGGGTAAGTATGAAAACCAGCAACGAAAAGGTCATCACTGAGAGGCTGTTTAGTTTCCATACAGGCAGAATTAGACCGTAGATCTAGGAGATAATTCTCGACAGCATAGATCACAACAGTGACTGAACAGTTTAAAATTCAATGAAATCACAGTCTTCCTGTGTCTGCATTAATCCGAACAATTGAATTAACCACAGAGCAGAGAGGTGAGGAGGTAATTCTACCGTGACAGGAGTGTGTATGTTCTAAATAAGCATAGCAGGAAATAGATTGATTGTACAGAACAACACTCTCATTAATGGCCACATAATGTTGTTGGGAGACGTGCCCTTTTCATAAATTAATGAGGAATCTTTTTCCATGTAAAATTCATATACAATGTGTCTTGGGGCTACAACCCTCGGTTAGATCAGTAATGTGATTTGTGTTGTGCATGGCTGCCCTCATGGTAGAGCATTATACAAACCCATCAATTAATGCCACTTCATTCAAATTTTAGCAGAGGATGGAGAGGTTTGTGAAGGCTGCTACTAACAACTATTTTAAAATTTGATTAATCTATAGACCATTAAAATTATTAAATGATTAGCTGTTTCCTGCAAAAATGGTGCAAATGTCAATCACTGTTTCCCAAAGCTGAAAATTCAATCCAAAAGGTCTTACTATTACTATTATAGAATACTAAAGAAAAAAGAAGAACATAGATTTCAGAATTCCCTTTTTCTATTCTAGCTATTTTTGGTTTTCTCAGCTTAACGAAACTGCATATTAATGTCACGCATTGGGGAAAAATGGATTCTTCATTGCAGACATTATCACCAGCAGCAATAAAGTAGCCAAAACTGTGATTTATAATACCTTAACAATAACATCCCCAAAGTGGCCTGCACAGGTGGGTCTGAATTTGAACTTATATACATATGTATGCACAGCCTACAATGCCTTTTTTGTCCAGACCAACAGTCCAGAACCCAAGGATCATCAGTTTACTAAGACTAAAGAAACCATAAATAATCAGAGAAGCTGGAATCAGAGAATTTGGATATTTTCTTCTTAAAAATTACCCTAATGAATTATGTAAATAGTTGATTATTAATGTAATAGTTAAAACCTGATTTGATTAATCATTGCAGCTCAAGCAGTGTTAAAAGCAGCAACTGATGGATTGGACAACAATAATTCATAGATGAGAATGAAATGCACTTTAAATGGTGCTTTACTTTGCTAGCACACCATTACTTTTTGTCTTTCACAATTCCTTTGTGAGAAGCTGATGACCCCTCCCCTTCTCACCTGCTTATAAGGGGGGAACTGAACAGAAGTGGGGGAGTTTCTCCTGGACATGTTTGCGGGTGATACACAGGAAAACGCGACGTGTGGGACTGGCTGTTTTGGTCCACCTGCCGAGAGGTGAACCATCGTGCTAGCGTAAGCATGTGCTGTGTTGTTTGTATGTCCCACCGCCAATAAACTGCTTTGTTTTGATAAAACTGAGTTCTGCTGCCTCATTTCTCTACTTCTCCTGGTTGCCTTGATCCCTTTTTGTTGGGAGGCCACTTTGGTCACCCACATCCTTAGTTCTACATGAGGCTTTGTATATGTGCCAGAATTCTTGACAGGAATGATTCTATCTGTTGAATAATGCATTAAAACTACACATATCTGATCACTAGCAGTCATGAATGGAAACAGATCAGACAGCCCAATACCAACTATGCGGTTAATACCAACTGTACTACCAACTGTACTTTGGCAATAAGAAATCTAATCGGCTTGCAGGTGGCCATTTATAAAAAAAAAAAAAGAAAGAAAAAAAAAATAAAGAAACAAACAAACATATTAACAACATGACAAACACAATGTCAATGTACAAATTAAGTAGTGATTTCCAATCCTTTTTTATCACCCTGAAAAACAACCAATTAAATAAACAATTTGAGTCACATTATATTTTAAATGCCTAAAATTACCTCAAATAAAATGTAACAAGAAAAAAGCAAAGCTTAGAGGAGTTAGTGGAAAAATGTCAATAATTGAGAAAAGCATTAACATGTTTTTACTATACTTCTATCCTATTAATTCCGATAATCCAGTTTTTCTCAGAGTAGATTTGTTTTCACAGATGGATGACTGTGGTAGAAGTGCTCCCAAGGTCTTTTTCCCCCTGATTGACCGCAACTCTTGCCACAAGCAGTACGCAATAAAACTTGTTGAGATGGCCACTTAAAACCAAGAGTGTGTTAAGAGTGTTTTCACTGCCACGAGTTGAATAAAGCAGACAGACGTGTTCATAGCTACACCTTAAAAACATCAGTGTTATCCCTCACTCGTGCAATATGTTGTTAAACTGGAATCACAGAAGAATGGCTGAGGTCAGTCTAAGTCCATGTCACTAAAATATGTTGTTGACATCCTGCCTGGCTGTTTTCTACCTTGAGAAAATGTCTTTATTTGATTTGTAGCACAAAGGAAGAAGCTCTGACACAGCACTGTGACTATCAGCAGCGCAGTATGTGACTATTCTAAGGCTCTGGGTCTCTAGGGGAGCAGCTAATACCCTGGTCTATTCAAACACATGATAGCATTATTGCATCAGTGGTAATGACTGTTTGATTTCTTGCCAATGCAAAATCCTTTGTAAGTTTCTTCAAAGCTGAAGACCTGTGTAATTCTGCAATACGGACTGGGAGCCTTATAATAGACTGTTGAAAGTTCAGTTCAAATGGTCTTTTAATTGTCCAATATACAGAGCTAGCTCTAGCACTAGGGCTGCTGATAGTGGATTAACCTATCAGTTATTGAAATGACTAATCAATAATGATTATACATAGAACAGTCAATAGATTAGTTGTTTGAGTCATAAAATGGTATAAAATGAAGAATGAAGATGAAAGAAAGTAACTAAAACATACTAAATGATTATTGAAATAGATGATGATTAATGTAATGGATGACAACTAATTATTAATTGACTAATCATGCAGCACTATATAGCAAAAAAAAGGCTGTTGTAGACAATTTGGACATTTTATTTGTATAAATTTGGCTCAAATTGATTAATAAATTATCAAAATACTTGACAATTATTGTAAAACTTGGCACCTAATAAAATAATCAACTAATCTTTGCAGCTCTCCTCAATACATGTCCATTTCACAAATGCACCAAAACAATGTAGATAAAATGGAAAATAACTGTGTGTGAATGTGCTGCTTTTAAAATACAAATGACCAGCATCATAGTGCTAAAATTAACCTTGTTTTCAGTCGCAATTTTAAAATAACACCATCGTTTTTATCATGTTTGCAGGTGATGAGCTGAAACAGAATAACTCAGTAGTGACACTTGGCGGACAGGTGATGAATAACAGATCAGATAAAACTGAATAGGACCTTGAGGCAGAGGATGAGCAGGCGTTTGAAGTCTGAAATAAATTCACAGGACCCAAAGCGAGAGCAAACTACGTCAGGACACATGAAACATGTTACACCACAGATTCTGCTTGATGCATTACTCCAGCTGACATGAACCATGTGGCATAAATGTGATTATCCTTGAAACAGGCCAGGATTCACTTTCCTTTGAAGCATAATTCAATGATAATACAGACCAGCTGACTAGATACCCGCTTTATTCTGTTTATGTGGCATTTTAATGTGTTAAATGTGTGTTGAATAGTTCTCCATCTCCTACAGAAAAGGGACCGAACCTGCTCTGGCTCAGCTAAATCTTAAAGAGAGGAAGGTGACCCTGAAGATACCAGCTTTGGGCAGATCTGTGCCTCAGTCCATGTCACAGCCCACGTTAACATGTTATGTTAATAATTAATTTTTAGAGCACAGACAGCCAATGTCCAGCAAACGTAGCTGTGAGGGTTAAATGTCAGCCTTGCCATTTTTAACTCATTAGTGAATGATGTGGCTCTGCAGCAGCCACCTTGGAGAGCAGAGGATGATACAGGTTTACCGCAGCAGCCATGCGTCATCCTGGGTTGACAACTGTTATCCATCATTCTAACCGGGGAAGCAATCATATTGGACATTTCATGTCGTGATAAAAGGCAAAATATTCAGGTAGAATAATGCACAAATGAATGTGAGTCCCCTCAGGGCTTCTCCAAGGATTCACAAATGCAAACTTGATAAAGCCAAGACTGAAAAAACAGCCTCTTTCCTGTAGCCTGTGTAATAGTGTCTGATCCGATTCACCTTGGGAGTGGAATTTATAAAGCAGTCATAAAAGTGTCCTCCAAGAGGAAAAAAGGTGGTCACCAAGTCACAAGTCCATTTGTCTCTGTTATTGCATTTTCAGAAAAATGATTCAGTCTCTCAAAAGTCAAAGTTGTCTGTTGTCATTTTGGTGGCGATTTATCTGTATCTGCAGTGTACAGAGACCTATTTGTCAAAACAGCAGATAGAAGGGTATAAATAAAGATAGAGGAGCATCTCAAATGATTAGAATATTGTAAAAAAATATTTTTTGTCAATCATTTCAGAAAGTTAAAATCATATATATAATTATTATTTATTACACGTGAAGTGAAATATTTCAAGCCTTTATTTATTGTAATTTTGAAGATTATGGTTTGCAGATAATAAAAATACAAAATATTTCATGATATTCTAATTATAAAATGCACCCGTAGATACATTGTTTAAGATATAAAGACCTTGCAAAGATAAATTCTACAGACTCAGTATGGAGATTGGAAGATTGTCTGGTTGCATAACTGTGAATAAATCACTACTAATAGTAGTACATTCAGTTTTCTCTCATAGAATTTAAAGTAACACTCTACTTGAATGGGGGTTCATAACACTGCCATAATCATGACACCTGACATGAACATTAATAAATACTTGATAGTTTAATAATAATAGTTTTCATTAAGTGTCATTTGGTGAATTATATCACTTTTGATTAACAAGTTGACATTGTTTGATATGACTTTGTTATGACAACTTGCAATAAACCATGACGAAATAACCTTTCATAACCATGACGAAGCAGACATTACTGTCAAACTTTAACAAATCATCAAGATTTTATGTAACACAAATGTCTGCTTTGGTGTTAAAGCACATGAGGACCATAGGAATAAATTCAACCAAAGAGACATGTCAGACCAGCCTTTGTTTCGGAGCTATACTTGTTTTTTAAGATATAGCCCATTAAGCCCATAACTTTGCTTCTGTTATAGCTATCAGGACAAATTTGGTGTGTAATTATTATTGAACATTATTGAAGTCAAGTAATCTAAATAAACAGTCAATTGTCAAGACTAAAAGTTGCCTTATCAATACCAAGTTTTCAGATGAAAAATATGCACATTTTTATTCAAGAAGGGCAAAAGTTTAAAGGTGCACTCAATAAAGTAATAGTTATACACTAAAAAATACAAAAAAACTGTATAATATAATTCACCTTGTATTATTTCCTTTGGTGAACCTTTTTAGTTTGCATTTCCATAATTTGACTCTAAAACCTAGTTATGGAAAAATTGAATGTTTATACTCGATGCCTGGTGTGAGCGACCGACGTGGTCGCCCCACAAAAGGGATCAGGGCAACCAGAAAAAGAAGTGGAGACAGGAGGCAAAGGAACTCACGTAAAAAAACATTTATTGACGGCGGTACAAAAAAAAAAAGACACACAATGCTCACGCCAGCCAGAAAAAATCCACCTCGCTCCAGGTGGACCACACAGGCAGTGACACAAGGCGGGGGGCCGGAGGCTGAACCCAAATGCACGACTCTTCACGGATCGATCAAAAGAAAAAGTCTTTATTATATTTCCGTACAAAAGATTCACTCAACATGAGGTAAACAAAAAATCACTCTTGCGAGGAGAACAAAAAATCACTCTTGCGAGGAGAACAAAAAATCACTCTTGCGAGGAGAACAAAAAAATCACTCTTACGAGGAACAAACAAAAGTCACTCTAACGAGGAAAACGAAAAATCACTCTTACGAGGAAAACGGGACTAGGAGAAATAACGAGGGAAAGACTGACAAAACAAGACTGGGAACTTTAGTAGACAAGAACAAAACCTGGTAGGACTTGGAGCTGGACGCTGGCTCTGACACATGGGACGTGACGAACTGGCACAGGACAAGGGGAGACACAGACAATATATAGGCGAGGTAACAGGGCACAGGTGAAAACAATCAGGGCAGGGGAAGGCAATCACCGTGGCGGGAAACACACAAGGGCAGAAGGCAAAGGTGCCTGACACAAGGGGGAAGAGTCATTTCAAAATAAAACAGGAAGTGCAGGGCAAGACAACACGAGTGACAACCTAACATTTGCGACGAGACATGACAGTACCCCCCCTTCTAGGGACGGCACCAGACGGCCCAGGCTCCTGAGGATGGCGGCGGAAAAAGTCATCTATGAAGCCCGGGTCCTCAATAAATCTGGAGGGTATCCATGAGCGCTCTTCCGGACCGTAGCCCTCCCAGTCAACCAGGAACTGGCGTCCTCTGCCTCTGTTCCGGACTGCCAGTAGCTGCTTTACTGTGTACACTGGACCGCCGTCAATCATTCGGGGGGGTGGTGGGGGCTTGGCAGGAGGGACCATGGGGCTATCCTTGACCGGTTTAAGTCTCCCCACATGGAAAGTGGGATGGACCCTGAGGGATCTGGGGAGACGAAGACGAACAGCAGCAGGGTTAATCATTTTTACCACAGGGAAAGGACCAACAAACCTGGGAGCCAGCTTCCTGGATTCTACATGGAGGGGCAGATCCCTGGTGGATAGCCAGACTTTCTGGCCAGGCTTGTAGACGGGCGCTGGGCAGCGCCTCCGGTCAGCAGCCCTCTTCATCCGGGCCGAGGTTCGCAGGAGGGCCCTGCGGGCTGCTGCCCAGACCCGCCGGCAACGACGAACTAGAGCATGCGCCGACGGCACCGCTACCTCCTTCTCTGTGTCAGGAAACAGAGGAGGTTGGTAGCCATAGGCGCCTTGGAACGGTGTCAGACCGGTGGCTGCGGTGGGGAGGGAGTTGTGGGCATACTCGACCCAAGCCAGGTGCTTACTCCAGGTTGATGGGTTCTGGGAGATGAGGCAGCGGAGGCAAGTCTCCAGCTCCTGGTTGAGGCGTTCAGTCTGTCCATTGGACTCGGGATGGTACCCCGACGTGAGGCTAACTGTGGCCCCAATCAGCGCACAGAACTCAGACCAGAAACGAGATACAAACTGCGGGCCCCGGTCGGACACTATGTCTCTAGGGAGGCCATGTAGGCGAAAAACATGAGTTAACATTATCTCAGCCGTCTCCTTGGCTGACGGCAACTTAGGCAAGGCAATGAAATGCACCAACTTGGAAAAACGGTCCACCACTGTCAATACAGTGGTGTTACCTTCAGATAAGGGAAGTCCCGTAACAAAGTCCAGTGAAATGTCCGACCAGGGCCGACTGGGAACTGGGAGGGGATGGAGCAATCCCATCTGAGGTCTCGAGGATGTCTTATTTTGGGCGCAGGCTCGACAGGCCTCCACATACTCCCGGACATCCTGTTCCATAGCAGGCCACCAGAAGCGTTGCCTGACGACAAACATAGTACGGCTCACCCCTGGGTGGCAGGTAAGCAGGGAGGTGTGAGCCCAGTGAATCACCTGAGGTCGCAGGGGCGCTGGGACAAACAGCCGATTGGCTGGGCAACCACTAGGTGGCGGGCTCTCACCGTTGGCCTGCTTCACCTCAGCTTCTATCTGCCAATTCACCGCCCCTACCACACGTTTCAGTGGCAGGATGGGCTCGGGGACCTTGGCAACAGACTCGGGGTCATAAAGGCGAGAGAGGGCGTCTGGCTTGGTGTTCTTGGACCCCGGCCTGTAAGACAAAACAAAATCAAAGCGGTTAAAAAACAATGTCCATCTAGCTTGACGTGCGTTTAAGCGTTTGGCCTTCCTAATATACTCTAAATTTTTGTGGTCCGTCCAGACGAGGAATGGTTGTTGAGCTCCCTCCAGCCAATGTCGCCACTCCTCCAGGGCCACCTTCACCGCCAGTAGCTCCCGATTCCCGACGTCATAGTTGCGCTCAGCTGATGAGAGCCGCCTGGAAAGATAGGCGCAGGGGTGCATCTTTTGGTCCTTCTCTGACCGCTGAGATAAAACAGCCCCCACTCCTTCACTGGAGGCATCCACCTCCACCACAAACTGACGATTTGGGTCAGGCATTGTGAGAATGGGTGCTGTCGTGAACATGGCAATCAACCTCCTGAATGCCTGGTCAGCCTCAGGGGACCACTGGAAGGGTGTCAGAGGAGATGTTAATGCATGGAGTGGTGCTGCTATTGCGCTGAAGTTTCTGATGAACCGCCTATAGAAGTTAGCAAACCCCAGAAATTGCTGAACCTTCTTGCGGCTATCAGGAGTTGGCCATTGAGCCACAGCGCTAACTTTAGCCGGGTCCATCTGTATCTGTCCCGAGGCTACAATAAAGCCAAGGAACGATACTGTATCGGCATGAAAATCACATTTTTCTGCTTTAACATATAGCTGGTTCTCCAGCAGGCGCTGGAGAACCAGTCTGACATGATGGACATGAGTATGCTGATCAGGGGAAAAGATCAAAATGTCGTCCAAGTACACAAACACAAACAAGTTCAAAAATTCACGGAGGACATCATTAATAAAAGCCTGAAATACTGCAGGGGCGTTGGCAAGTCCAAATGGCATGACTAGGTATTCATAGTGCCCTGATGGTGTGTTAAAACCAGTCTTCCACTCATCCCCCTCTCTAATCCGAACCAGGTGGTAAGCGTTTCTCAAGTCCAGCTTCGTGAATACCTTCGCTGACTGAAGCTGTTCAAAAGCGGAGGCCATAAGGGGCAGAGGGTAGCGGTTCTTAACCGTAATGGCATTAAGGGGGCTATAGTCTATGCAGGGACGGAGCGAGCCGTCTTTTTTCCCCACAAAAAAGAAACCGGCTCCCGCAGGAGATGACGAGGGACGAATAAGGCCCGCCTTGAGTGAGGTGTCAATATACTCCTTCATGGCCCTTTTCTCGGGGCCCGAAATGGCATAAAGTCTCCCCTTAGGAATCGGAGCACCTGGAATTAAGTCAATGGCACAGTCATACGGTCTGTGGGGAGGCAAGGACGCAGCCTTGCTTTTGCTGAATACTTCCCCCAAGTCATGGTAGTCCACGGGTACAGTTGCTAGGTCTGGTTCTTCCCCAGGAGATGGGTCTGCCCCTCTAGTATAGACCTGACCTATTGCCCGTCTCTGACCCGCGGCTAAACAGTTCTCTACACACTTCTCTCCCCAGGCTGTGATAATTCCGGTCTCCCATTTAACATGGGGGTTGTGCCTAGACAGCCATGGGTATCCGAGAACCATTGGGTGCCGAGCAGAGTTAAAAAGGTAAAAGACATCTGTTCATGGTGGTCGCCAACCTGAACATGGAGTGGTTCAGTCTTATGGGTTATCCTAGAAATAAAACGGCCATCAAGGGTAGTGGCTTCCAGAGGCTGGGATAGCAATTCAGTCTTAACTCGCCACTTGCGGGCCAAATCCCAGTCTAACAAGCTTTCGTCGGCCCCTGAATCAATTAGAGCCCCTACTGAATTAGTGCGACCCGTCAGGGTTACCTGGACAGTAGTCAGTGCGCGAGGGGGAGTTTCTGGCGTAGACAGCTGTCGCCCCCGAGTGCCTCCCCTCCCTGCTGGGCGCCCACCTTTCACCGGACATGCAGCCAGCAGATGTCCAGTCTCTCCACAGTAAAAACATCTGCCCTCCAGTAACCGGCGCCGTCGCTCCTCTCTGGACAACCTTGCCCGCCCCAACTGCATCGGCTCCTCCCTGGGCTCTGGGGGTGCTGCAGCCTGTGGAGAAAAGTGTGACAGCGTGGCGGGTTGAGCAGCTATCCGGTGGTGAGAAGGCGTCACGATCTCCCTCTCCCAGTCCCTCAGCCGATTGCCCGTCCGGATGGCTAGGGCGATGAGGGAGTCCAAGTCTGCGGGTAGATCCAGGGGGATTAGTAGGCTCCGAACGGAGGCAGCGAGCCCCGTCAAAAACGTGTCCCGTAGGGCCGCTTCGTTCCACTCGCTGTCAGCAGCTATGGTGCGAAAGTGGATGGCGTAGTCGGCCACCGTGCGACTGCCTTGCGTTATCATGCTCAGCTCTCTTGCCGCCTCCCTCCCTGGTACTGTGCGACCGAAGACTTTCCTTAAAGAGTCTTTAAAAGAGTCTATGGAGGAGCAAACTGAAGCTCCTCGAGCCCACTCTGCGGTCGCCCATGCCGCCGCCCGTCCCGTAAGGTGGGAAATCATAAAGGCCACTTTGGCTGAGTCTGTCGGGAAGGCTGAGTGCTGGAGTTCAAAGTGTAGCTCACATTGTACAATAAAAGATTTACAGTTATCACCTTCTCCGGAGAACTTCTCTGGCGGGGCTAGCCGGAGCAAGGCTGAAGGTGATCCAGGTGAAGCCGGAGTAGCAGAAGCGGTCGGGGGTGGAGAAGGTTCAGGCTGTGATCGAGGAAGGGCCTGCTTAATCTGCAGGGCTAACTCCCTCATCTCCGTGGTCATAGCCGCCTTAAAACTGTCCTGGCTGTTGGCCAACCCTTGCAACCCTCGGGCAAGGGATGTCAGGTGTTCCTCCTGCCTTGTCAGTCGGGCTTCCTGGGAGTGGACCGCTGCGGTCAGCTGGCTGGAGTCGGCTGGGTTCATGGCTGGCCAGTTCGTACTGACACAAGGCGGGGGGCCGGAGGCTGAACCCAAATGCACGACTCTTCACGGATCGATCAAAAGAAAAAGTCTTTATTATATTTCCGTACAAAAGATTCACTCAACATGAGGTAAACAAAAAATCACTCTTGCGAGGAGAACAAAAAATCACTCTTGCGATGAGAACAAAAAATCACTCTTACGAGGAAGACAAAAAATCACTCTTACGAGGAACAAACAAAAGTCACTCTAACGAGGAAAACGAAAAATCACTCTTACGAGGAAAACGGGACTAGGAGAAATAACGAGGGAAAGACTGACAAAACAAGACTGGGAACTTTAGTAGACAAGAACAAAACCTGGTAGGACTTGGAGCTGGACGCTGGCTCTGACACATGGGACGTGACGAACTGGCACAGGACAAGGGGAGACACAGACAATATATAGGCGAGGTAACAGGGCACAGGTGAAAACAATCAGGGCAGGGGAAGGCAATCACCGTGGCGGGAAACACACAAGGGCAGGAAGCAAAGGTGCCTGACACAAGGGGGAAGAGTCATTTCAAAATAAAACAGGAAGTGCAGGGCAAGACAACACGAGTGACAACCTAACATTTGCGACGAGACATGACAGGCAGCTCCACTCGCGTCGTGCTTCCGGTCCCGCACCCAAACATGTCCGGGGGGAACTCTCTCTCTGCTACCCAGTTCCCCCCCTTATAAACGGGTGAGAAGGGGAGGGGTCATCACCTTCTCACACCTGGCTATTTGGATTCCTTGACCTCAATATGGGCTTTAGTGTATGTTGGTTGCCATTTTGAAAAAAAAATGTGTATATCTCCAAAACAAAGGCTGATCTAACTTCTCTCTTTGGATGAATTTATTTCTATGGACCTAAGGTTCTTTCACACCCAAGCAGACATTTGTGTCAGAACTTACTTAAAATGTCCTTTAACTCCTCTACATGCAACATACATACTGTCACAAACATTCATTATTATTCATGACAGGTGTCATTTCATGATTATAACAGTGTTATGAACCTACATTCAAGAAACAAACATATATATATATTAAATCCAGCAGACAAGGCGACAGTTTCTAACCCATTTCTCTTCAACCACGGCCCTTCCAGTCCTCATTTCAACTTTTTGTTGTTTAGAAGAGGGCTTGCATGTCCTTGTTCGAGCATTGTATCCTCAATTAAACTACACCCGCTAAGCCGTTCAGCACCGGGATTATTCTGCATGGTAATGACATTTTGTGTGTGGCTATACTCCCATGGGTTCCTCTCACATTTAGAAAGCTGCTTACCCATTCTGGCAGCATGAGAGACTTTAAGCCAAAGCACATAACACCACCCTTCAGAACCAGTCAGTGTTGAAATGAAATTAAATGAAAGATACAGAACAAAAGGTTTCAACTGGCTGGTTAGAGAAGTTGGTTAAATGAACGTGTTTCATTTCTTAACCAGCGACAAGGGCAAGAACTGAGATTAAAGGTACAGTGTGTAAACACTGAGCATGATTCTATCAGTACAGGCTTGGCATAAAATAGAATTTAATATTATAAATAATATCAATATAAAATTAATCTTCCTGTTGTTCTCAAAATTACCTCTCTCCTTTCCTTCCTTCCGTCCTTCCTCACATGTTGCCTTCCTACCTTCCTTTCTGCCTTCCTATACCTGAGGACAATAGAAGAAGGAGGTATGGGGATGTAAAGACAGAAAGCTAGAGAGTGAGAGAATGTTGAAAGAAAAAAGATGAAAGAAGCAAAAATAACTGCAAATAAAAGCATAATTCAAGATGTGATAGAATAAATGTTCATAGCTTTTACATTGATGTCACCAGCACACTGCACTTATCTATAATTTAATCCTTCCTCATCAAAAAGAGCATTTTAGATACCCACATTGTCTTTTTTACCCCTGTAGAATTTCCATTTGACCATTTTATTCTTTCCTTTAAACAAATATCTGCTTAAATATACTGTATTAATTTTGGGTGTGACTGGGGCCTATAAAACTAACATAGAATATATTTTTTGATTTATGTAGTATTATTATTATCACTACTGCTATTATTATTACTATCATTTATTTAATTTCTTGATGAATGATTAGGCCAAGGTGAGGTCATTCAATGAATCTACATCTAAATACATCTTCTATATTTAGATGTATTTATTAATTTTTGTATTTATACAATATGCAAATAAATACAGTATTATTATGTAGTTAGTATTATTATTTTAGTATTATGTATGTACGGTATGTAGTCTGTTACAGTATGTAGTACTATTTTTTTTATATTTATAAAGCCCATAACGTTGCTTCTTCTGTTATATCTATAACAATGCTGATGTGTAACTGTACATTATTAAGGTCAAAGAATCTTAATAAACAGGTATCAAGTCTAAAATACAATTTATATATCGATAACAGGATTTTAGCAAATTACACACATTTTTATCATGTCCGGTTGCACCAAAAAGTCTCTAAGGACTCTCCAGCTGATCCAAAATGCGGCTGCGTTTATTAACTGGCACTAGAAGAAGAGAGCATATTTCACCTGTATTAGCCGCTCTACATTAGCTTCCTGTAAAATCTCATATAGAATTCAAAATCTTGCTCCTCACCTATAAGGTGCTCAACGGTCAGGCGCCATCCTACCTTAGGGATCTCTTAGTCCCATATCACCCATCAAGAACATTACACTCCCAATATGCAGGCTTATTGGAGGTTCCCAGAATTTCTAGAATTAAAACGGGAGGCAGAGCCTTCAACCTCCAGGCTCCTCTCCTGTGGAATCGTCTTCCAGTTTCAGTCCTGGGGGCAGACACCCTTCCTATATTTTAGAACATGTTAAAAACGTTTCTGTTCAAAGAAGCATATAGTTAGGGCCGGCTCTGGCTGGCCTAGTCATAATTATGCTGCGACAGGTTAGTCTGCTGGGTCCTCATGAGATGCTCTGAGCTTCTTTTACTACTGATGATCCACTACTGTACTTTTAAATCTGCTGTGTTCCCGGAGTCCTGCCCTGTGTTTTCTCATTCACAGAGCATGCTGCAGTGCAGCCACTGAGGTAACTATGGACG
The DNA here is from genome assembly GCA_036785175.1 of Eupleurogrammus muticus. Taxonomy (NCBI): domain Eukaryota; kingdom Metazoa; phylum Chordata; class Actinopteri; order Scombriformes; family Trichiuridae; genus Eupleurogrammus; species Eupleurogrammus muticus. The sequence goes on from JAYKQN010000018.1 coordinate 3,913,755, forward strand.
TTCACCTTGAAGCTGTGATGGATCCTGCGCCTCATCTTCCACTTACACCCAAATTCATTACATTTCAGTTTTTCTGTTTGTAATGTCCAATTTGCCCTGTAATGTTTCCACCTGCACACATCATCGACTGCAGAATTTCCATCCTGGAAGAGGGATCCCTCCTCTGTTTCTCTTCCTGAGGTTTCTTCTGTTTTTTTTCACTGTTAAAGGGTTTTTTAGGGAGTTTTACCTTGTTTGATGTGAGGGTCTAAGGACAGGGGATGTTGTGTTGCTTTTGTACAAACTGTAAAGGCTGTTGGGGCAAATCTGTGATTTGTGATTCTGGGCTATACAAATGAATTAAATTGAAATTGAATTGAATTTTTATCCAAAAAATCCAAATTTTGGGGGTAGATTGTGCAATAATGTGCAATAAAGGTATTGAGCGATTAGAATTCACAACTATACTGTATGTACAGTTGTATTGGGACACAATGGCAAGTTTTATTACTAAGACAAACATTTCTCATCAACAGTTTATATATATATATATATATATATATATATATATATATATATATATATATATGTTTATCTACATGTGAAAAGGTATAAGCTTTAGTGTATTTAGTGCATTGTTGATGATCTAACCTTCCTCTTTGAATAAATTTATTCCTCTAGTCCTGTGTACTTTTACACCAAAGCAGACATATGCATAACAACTTGCAGTAGAAGTCCATTTTTGTCCCTTATGTCCCCTACTAAAAGACAGAATTAAACAGTATTCAAATATGTTTTCTATGTCTTTATCAGACTTCAGATTTTTTTTTCATGTTTTTGAGGGGCATTAATTTGCTTTTGCTCCAGTCTATGTTCTAAATTTTGGACAAAAAGAAAGAAAATGACCTGGACGACCACAGCCTGGAGGAAACATGATCAATATTAGGCTGCCATCCATAAATGAGGAGAGTCAGTGAGACCTGAATTATGACTGCTTTGCTGTGAGGGGACTTCATTAGTCGCCCTGATGAATACAGCACTTATTTTAAATTATGTAAATACTCATAACAAATGTAAAATAACTCACTTATTATTTTTCAAGATATGTGTGTGCATGAATCATTATCCCACTGTCCCTGGAGTGCAGTATTTCCCCCTTTGAGAACTCGTTGATAATGCTTAAGAGCATAAATACACAGTAAATATCTGCATTTTTGTGTAATAATTTCTTACTGTTGCCTCTGTTATCGCCTGCATGACTAATGGATTTTTTTTATGCTACGATTCAGCCTTGGCTGACTAAGAGCTTCAAATATAGTGAAATAATGGGTCAATTTACACTGTTACGTTCTGAATTCACTCCACAAGTGTATCGAATCATAGATTCAGTACAGAATATATTGGATTAAATGCACAATAATAATGAACTCAAAATCGTTTTTCTAACTTTTTACTATAGACTAAGAATTCGCTGTCTCTGAGGGGAACTCTGCACTGTACACAGCAAAAATAAATTGACGTTCTAATGTCCTGTCACATCTTTATATGTCTAATGCTTCCAAAAATGTATCTAATTTAGAAAAAATAAAATGTGTCAACGAGTGATATATTTCCTCTACACTGTCACTATAAGATGTTTTAGGTCATTATTGAGGAACTGTTAAATTTTTCTCAACAAAAAATTTCTTGACCAAAAAAAGTGGCAAAATCATAAAGATGAGACGGCTGTTACTTGGAGGTCAGATTGAGAAATTAAATTTTTAAATCAGCTGCAGCCAACAACTATTCTGATAGTTGATTAATCAATGATTCATGAAAGGATTAACTGATTAGTTGTTTGGTTCAATAAATGGTGTAAAATGTCAATCAGTGTTGAAAATCATTTAATCAATTGGAGTTTTCATATAAATACTAAACATGCTTGACTTGTCTTTATTCTGCTTTCTAAAAGGATGTTGCCTCATATTTATTTGCCTCAATTAACAATTACCTTCTCTTTTTCGATCACAGATCAATGAAGTGAATTTTATCTTATATTTATTGGCCTTCTCCTTCAAATGATGATTATTTTTTAAAGATAAAGTGATTTCTGACTCAGTTTTCCTGGAATAGTGAGTCATGCTACTAAAAAATAATGATGTGATAAATTAAATCATTTTTTCCCCTATAAATCTGAGGATTGTGATTAAAGCTTAGTAGAAAATATAGATACAGTACCAGTGATTTTTTTTTATTAGCTTACATTTTAGGACATCAATTTCTTTTAGATCTCTTGATCTTATCTTGTCATATTCTCGCTTTAATTTTCCAGTTCTCTTTATCATCTCTGACACAAATACAACAGTTTTCCTCTTAAATCTTCTCTCTGCCTCCCTCTTCTTTCTAAACTCTACTCTCTTCTCTAATGTTGTGATTAAAGATTCATTTGTGGCTCAGAATTAGTGAAGGAGACTGCGATCTCTAGTGATGATTTGTGTTTTTGCATGGACCAATTAGTAAAAAAAAACTTTTTGTATGTAAATTTCCATTTTTTTTGAAAAGTGGAAATCTCAGAAAAAAATACTTTATGCAGTAGGGCTAACCAATTCATCGTTTTAGATCGAAAACCACAATGATCTTGACGTACCCATTTTACTTTTTATTTTTTACTGAGATAAGATAAGATAAGACTTTTATATTTTTATTGATCCCACAACGGGGAAATGTGTCTGTTACTGCAGCGTACAGATTAAAGAAAATAAAATAAAATAAAAGCTAAAGATAAAAGCTAGAAAAAATAAAAATACACAACACTATGTACAAAATTCATAGAATTTGTTGATCCTTATACACAGTGCATTATGGACAGAAAATGGAGAAAAAATACTAATAAATAGCAATAAAAAAGAAAAAAAAGAAAAAAGTATGCATAAGCAAAGCATATATACCTACATACATACACATACACACATATTTACATATTTGCATATATATACGGACATACGTATCCACGCACATACACACATGTACACATACATAGCTAATGCACACTTAAGGTGCAGGATGTGTGTCTAGAGAAAAGTGACGAGTGGGGGAAAAGTGACTTCAGTGAGTTATAAAGTCTTATTGCTGTCGGGATGAATGATCTACTGTTTGTTGTTGTTGTTGTTATCAACTATTTTATTTTTATTTTTTTTATTGTTGACACAAATCCACCACCAGAGTCAGATAACTATCCTGCTCAGTAACTACTCTGATTGTTGCTAAGCAGTCATCAGTCACCTAGCAACAGGTTAGGAAGTCTGAGTGACAGCAGACAATTACCAGAAAGGTTAAAGACTTAAGTTATGAGTTTAATATAACTTAACATATATTTTATGTTCTCACATTTTGTAACAGAACATGTAATGAAAGCAAAGATGTCTTTGCTGCATAATTAGACCAAACTCATTACATTAATAATTAGTAATGAATTAGCTGTTATCAATACAGCATTATTATTATAAAAGTACAGTGCTTTACATGAGGTAAATACAGCAATTGAACAGAATGAAAGCTGCAAGTAAATTAAGCCAAGGTCTTTACTTTCTCTTCTCTTAATATAAACAACACTACTACTACATTTAACAAGATATTAAAAGAACATTTTACATGGTAATGTGCCTTTTGAAATGGTTTATAGAAATGTTCTCTCACCAGAGGACATTATGTCACCAATCTCTCGCAAAAAAAAAGGTGTAATCCTTAATTAAAATTATCTTCCAAGTGCTACATATTTTAATTCCCTCTGTTAATTAATAATTGGATAATCACTTTCTTCTTACTTAGAAAGGGTAAACCAGATGAAAGCAGGGTGGCTGTAAACAATTAATCAGTCTCTTCCTCTTTGAAGGGCTTTGGAGGCCACAGACAGGAAATAATAACATAAATTTAATTCCTAATTGTAATTTGAGTCTCAAACTGTGGCCTCATCATCTTTTAAATAGCCCATTTTTGGCTCTTGATGACAAATCATTAAACCTGTGTTCGATACAGTGTCCCCTACAAGCCAGAACACATGCTAAAGTGCCCTCTATGAGCCAAAATGATGGTGCTAAAGTGTCCTTTTGGGAGCTAAAATGCATGTTAAACTGTTCGATAGAGGATGTGCTATATGTTCCTCTTTCACTCCCGTCTTCAAAAAGTCTGTGCACATGACTGGGTGGAATTCAAACTTGCAATCTCCCTTGGTTAAATCCAGTTGTTTGTCATTCCTGTAACTTCAGAATCATCTGTAAATGCAAAAATGCCCCAAAAACAATTTTGATAATCGAAAGTGCTCATTTGGCAGACAGATGCAGAGAATAAACATTTAAATAGGATTTGACAAATAAAGAACAAAAAGAGATCAAATAAGCTTGCAACAGACTGAACAGTTACATCATCAAACTTCTCAACATTCAGTCAAGTTTATGGGCATGTAAACGAAAGTAGAATTCTAATGAGCACTGAAAGTTTTTCACATCCTCAATTTTAATCAGCTAATTAAGTGAGAAAGAGATGGGGAGAGCGTTAGAGAAGAAAATGAGACTCACAGATATCAAAGATTTACAGTATCTGTCTCCATTTGCTCCACTTCGTACTTCTGATTAGTGGACGTGAAATAAGACCCACTCCATTAACCTTCTGATAACATAAAGGGCAGTCGTCTCTTGGTTTGGGCATGAAGTTTATTTTTCAGTTCCATTTCCACTAGGGTTACAAGTAACAACTCTTTTGATTGTCTATTACTCTATCAATTATTGAAATGATTACTTTAATTGTTAATAAAATGGTGTAAAATATGGATCAGTGTTTCCCAAAGCTAGAGATTCAACCTAAAATGTCTTTTTTTTGTCCAGACCAACAGTCCACAACCCAAAGATCATCAGTTTACTATTAGAAATAGTCAGAGAAGAGAAGCTGGAACCAGAGAATTTGGACATTTTTATCAATTATCAAAATTATTTATACGATTCAATTAATCAACTAATCGTTGCATCACTAATGTCCACAATAGAAACGTCGTGTCATAACTAGAAAGGTTTTTTCACACATTTTTTTTAAAAAAGCATTTGGCTTTAGAGCTACGGACCCCTGCCCTAGACTAACAGTCACAACCCAAAGATCATCTTTTACTATTAGAGAAGAATAAAGAAACCAGAAAATAATCAGAGAAGAGAAGCTGGGACCAGAGAATTAGAACATTTTCCTCTAAAAAGATTTATTTATTTATTACCTCATGTAATAAGTGGAAACCAATTGATTAATCGACTATTTGTTGCAGCTCGAATTTCCACAATACAACTTACAATTTAAACTTCATCCTTCAAACACATTTGACTTCCCCAAGGATGTCTGTCACTTCCCATGCAGCCGTTGTGACTCACTTCCCGTTCTTAAATATCAATGCAGCCTCAGAAGTTGGCAAGGAGGTCTGCTCCCATTTCTGGATGTTGCAGACTCTTTCGTCCGTAATCTCTGTCACATCTCATGCTCCTTTAAAAACCTGAATGTGCTCAATATCCTTCCTGGAACAAAGCAATCACATCTGAGCACACAGTTTTAGGCAGTGGTGTCATGTGTCGAGGGTCAACCAGATAAAACATGATGAATCGACTGTCACAGCCGTTTGCTCTCTATTTATTCTCCAAGTCTCACGATAAAGCTTTTATACTGTAGAAGTTGTTCACCAGAAAAACATGCATCCACGAAATGGAAACATGTTTGTGGCTCCACTTTCACATTCCCTGATCCTGTCTGGTTTTATTATTTCTTATCGCCTCTTTCTCTTCATCACCATCTCTCTTTCTCACAAAAACAAACTCTTCTGTTTTTCTTTTTTTTACACCCATGCATGGCTTTTGCCTTACTCTTCTTTCTCAACCACATTTCTGTTTTATCATTTGGAGATTTGATTAATTCATGGCTGAGAAGAGTAAACATTAGAGAAGATGATGGCAAGAGGTCACTCTGAACAGAAGAAAGACGTGTAATTATAATCTGCAGCGATGATCTGTGAAAGATTGGCCTTGGTGTGATCTGTCAAGTTTTTAAATTATGATTAGACTTACTTTAGTGAGCACAGAACAGTTTACTACAACTACAAAAAAACAAATCCACCAAATTAGCAGATGGTGGTCTCCATACAGTAAGCAGAGCTGATAACCACTCTCTATTCTATTACAATTATAAATACATATTCTCATAGTGTATGATATATAAAATGTTTCCTGTCAACATCTATATGAAGCTATAGTCAAAGTTATGAAAACAATGCAACAACACAACGCCAATATCAGTATATACACTGATGATGAAAAAATCAAAAGTTGTTAGTCTGGAAAATATATTGGAAAATACTTATGAATATTATTTTTGTTTGCTAAAGGAAATGCTTTTATTTTCACATTGGCAAAAGCAAAAATGTGTGTTCAGGATTGTTCTCCTTTCATGTTTTGTCATGTTTGCATGATGAAAAGCAGCTTCAATTATAGTAATGTGCTGCATAATTCATCATTAACTGTTATGACCTTATAATGATGGAAAGAATAATGAATTATTGTATTCATTATTGAAAATAAGTAACACTGTTATTTGTGATAAAGTTTTTCTATCACTGGAATTCATTATATAGTTGTAATAAATTAACCACACTCACACGCATCATACATTGTGTTGAAGAGAGTCGCTGTGAAAACAGTTGAGAAAAATGGAGAATCAAATGACATTTAATAACAGAAAATGATGTTGGTCCAGCATCAAGCTGTTCATAATCAGCATTTCTGTGTTTAATATGCCAGTTCAGAAACCTGCAGCACCTGTGGAGCAACAGCCTCCAGCAAAACATACACAAATGCAAAAGTTTCATCTTTGGGGATTTTGTGATCTCTGTCTGCAGTTCTGTAAAACAAACCGTTTTAGCTGATATTTCATTAAGGTGAATTGCAGACAGAAAACGTCCAAATTTAGCTTGATTCAACTTGTGCCGTCCATAAACTCGCTGCAGCCCTGCGACCAATTTGTGGACTCTAACCACAGAAATAGGTCAGTCAGAGGTGTGTGGGGGGGCTCTTTTTTTAAATTATTTTCTTTAATGGTGGAGAATCCACAGGGCCATGATTGCACTGGCGCTCTGTCTCCTCTCCCTGGAAAGAAAGTGAAAACCGGGATAAGATGTGACAGGCTGATAGCTGCTTTGGAAAGCAGGACAGGCTGTGTTTGTGTGATGAGAAACTCTGTGGGGGAAGAGGAGGAGCTGGGGGGAGAGAGCAGCCTGCTACAAAATGAAAATGAAACAGCAAAGTGTGGGGACTGTCTGCTGTGACCTTTTACAAATAGATTTTTGTAAATTCCCTCATTTTTCTGGAGAAATGAAGGGTAATGACCATGGCATTCTGATTACAGGCTCTTTTTTTTTTTTTGTATTTGTGAGACACGTTGTGTGTGAGCCACCCACACAAACACACTAATGATATATGCTATGTTTGCTGGCCAATTGTCAAAGGAAAGGTCATGGCTGACAATGGTTTGAAAACCCTTTTTACGATCTGACGACCGAGAGAAATACATGACATTATCCAGGAATGAAGGAGGGAAGGAAAAGAGTGTGATTTATGCCACATGACATAATGAGCGAACAGAGAGATGTTTGAGTTTCTCCAATGTTTTGTTACTTACTTTCATGCTATGGCAGCTAATATTGGTAAAATACACACATTTCACAAAAACAATGATAATCTATTGAGTATTGTGATAGTTGGTAAATCTATCACTTATTAAAACAATCAATTATTTGTTCATAAAATGGTGTCGAATGTAAAATGTTTCCTAGACCAACAGTCCACAACCCAAAGATCATAAAATTACTATTACAGAAGACTAAAGAAACTATTCAGAATATAATCAGATTTGAGAAGAAAATGAGACCCAGTACATGAAAGATTTACAGAGTCTGTCTTCATTTGCTCCACTTTGTAGCCCTGACTAGTCAACTCTAAATAAGACTCACTCCATTAATCTTCTGGATAGCATAAAGGGCAGCTGTCTCTTGGTTTGAACATGGAGTTTATTTTCCTGTTCGATTTTCCTCTAAAACTGCAACTAATGTTTCTTTTTTATAGTTGAATAATCTATTGATTATTGAAACAATTAGTTGTTTGGTTCATAAAATGGTGTAAAATGTCAATTACTGATTCCTGAAGCTGAAGATTTAAGCTACAGTACACAACCTAAAGGTCATCAGTTTGCTACAGAATTTAGATGTTTTTTCTTAAAAATGACTCAAAAATAGTCAGCGATTCATTTAATAGTTGATAATTAATCAATCAATTATTGTATCTTTACTATTTAGTCACTGGTAGAATTTAGAGCCATTTGACCAGTGGACAAAAATGTTGCACCTTCATTCTTTCAGGCATAAAGAGGAAGGAGAGTTAAGACAGACAGGATTGAAGATTACAAAAATAAGTGACCAAAGGAAGAAAGAGAACATGCGGAAGTGAAGCTGTAAAACAGGCAGAAGAGAAGAAAAGGAAAGTGTCAGTGAAATGGAGAGAGCCAAGGACTTAGATCACATGAGACAGACAGCCGCTGGCTAAAAGTAGCACAGAGGCCATATGGAGATGCAAATAGACCCGGCACTACAGTGGAGAGACAGCTGCCAATCCATGCGAGACGTCCTCCACAAAAGGAAATCTATATGACAGATGATCCATAATTACGATTTGCTGCATCTACATATAATGAGTTTGTCCATAGGACTCTACAAGACTGGTCCCAGTCAAAATGTCAGCTTTTGTCTTGTCAAATGACACTTTTTATCAGGCCTTATTACAACATGATGTAATACTGAAGTACAGATGCCACTTATGTAGTAGTGTGGAATCACTGATGCATATTTTTCATAGATTGATTATTGTTCATGCAGGAGGTCAAGTGGTACAGGTGTTCACCTGGGTTAATTAAACAGCTGCACTTTTACTGTGTTTTATCTAAAGATCCACACAAGAATTGAGTCCTGATCATTCACGCAAACTGGGTCCAGTGTCTTTGATATATTACTAGGCAATCTAAAAAATATATAGCAAAAGAAAGGGAAGCAGTCTTTTTTCTATCAAATATTCTCTAAACCTGATGGACTCTAAATAAGCTCAAATAACCCCCTGATAAAATAAAAGACAGTTGTCTTTTGGTTTTAACATGAAATGTATTTTTCAGTTTGATTTCCTAGGGTTGCAACTCATGACTCTTGTGATAGTTGGTTAGTCTCAAGTAACTTAAATACTTGAGACTAACCAATTTAAAACAATTATGTTTTATTTAATTTTAAAAAATAATCGATAAGATCATCAGTTTACTATTATAGAAGGATAAAGAAACCAGAAAATATTCAGATAAGAGAAGCTGGGACCAGATAATTTATACATTTTCCTTTTAAGGAAGTTTTGATTAAGTAGGAAGTTACGACATACACAACATACAGTCATGTGGTGTAAGATATCTTGTGTTAAGAAAACTGCCAAATCCTTTAAGCATAGAATCAGATAAAATGAAGAGGGATACAGTGGATTACTTTCTGGCCAGTCCCTGAAAGGGAGAAATTTCTTCCTAGGATGCTGCTCACTGTTTGTAAAACTCTAAATAAACCAGCACATGGGAGGAATTACAGCCCAGTCGGGAGTCACTCGAGCTACTCAGGCTTTAATGGCCTCGTGTTGAATTTTCTTTTTTGGTAAATTGGCTGTCACCGTACGGGTCTCGTTCTTACCCTTAAAGACTGAGACTTGTGAAAAACCTTCATCATATTTTAGTACAATATTGCACATTGCAAATTGCTGGAGCAATCTAAATATCAGACAAAGTTGTGCACAGCAATCCCAAGAAGGAAGCAACTTGAAAAAGTTGTGGATGACTCACAATAGGTATTTAATTCTGATGAAAAACTCTGTAGTTACATGAAGAGTGTTACTAAACTATAAATCACACATCTCCTCCTCCTGTGTGTGTGTGTGTGTGTGTGTGCTAAACTGACTGTGAGAGAGTCGAAACTGAGGTTATACCTCCTATCTATCGCTGTCATAAGTAGATTGCAGTGTCTTTCTCTTTCTCAAACGTCATACTCCAGTTTTGCCCACTGAATCATCAGGCTCAGGGTGAATAATTCATGTGAGGGGCGGTTTGCTGTGTGTCCTAGTTAGCATTTGCTTTGCTGACATCTGCTGGTGCATCCATAACAAAAGCAATTAGATGCCTTGGTCCTCTAAGGAAACTCTGCCAGTCTTTCATCTACAATCAAATACATTTGCTGTGTACTCACTCCATCTCTTTGCTCCTCTCCCGGAGTTTCAGGCCCCATAAAGTTCCTGCTGACAGATTCCCCCCATGCACTGCTGCCTTTTGTTGTTATCTGATTAGCTGGAGCGAGAGACCAACCAGGATTAATTTCACTGCTGTCTCTCCTAATTTCATTCCAGGCTGTTTCCCAAACAATGCCTCCAATCTTAAGCTTCTCCTCACGTCTCCAGCTAACACAGGAGCATGTGTGTGGAAGATGTTGGAGGAGATACTGTATCTGCACCTTGGCTTGGGTAGAAGCTATTAATTTAAACCTTCCTCACATTTCACTGGGGTATCTGATATATGATGGTATTTTTGTAAAAAAAATAAATTAATAAGGTAAAGCTGAGCTTAGGGACTCAGAAACTCCTCCAGGTAAAATGCAATCGAGCAAACGCCAAAAAGTGAAAGGGTTATAACAGTGATGATTGTTAAACAGAACTTGAGCACTTTTTTTTTACAGAAGTTCTACAAAATTGTCTACAGAAACGCTATATGTACTTATATATGACTATCCTGTATTATACGTAAATACTGTTCACTCTTCAATTGATTCCGGACACCAAGAATCCAATTTTCCTCTCAGCAATGGAGTCCATCACGAATGGGGGAGGATGCTACGATCCAACATCCCGATGGAAAGCTGCCATGGTAAGGCCACGCCCCCTCCTGTCAGAAACACGCTCAGTTTTTCTGTTGAACGGCACTCTCTAAAATAACTGCTGAGTAATCGGAAGGTCAGTAAATAGAAGAAGAGAAGAAGAGGTATTTCTGGTCATTAAGTCATTAGTGTCAATGTTAGCTGCAATATATATGATCCATAATTAATATGGACAATAAAATTCAAAATACAGAGGAGGGATCCCTCTTCCAGGACAGACGGGCTGCAGTAAATGATGTGTGCAAGTGGAAACAATACAGGGAAAATTGGATATTACAAACAGAAAAACAGAAATGTAATGAATTTGGGTGTAAGTGGAGGATGAGGTGCAGGATCCATCACAGCTTCCAGGTGAACCAGGACAACATCAGACCCTCCAACATCTGTAGATCCCTCAGTGGCTGCACTGCAGCATGCTCTGTGAATGAGAATAACACAGGGCAGGACTCCGGGACCACAGCAGATTTAAAAGTACAATAGTGGATCGTCAGTATCACAGATGGAAAAAAGAGAAGAAAAAAAAGCTCAGAGCATCTCATGAGGACCCAGCAGACTAACCTATCGCAGTCAATATTGGATCTATCCTTATAGATTTATTTCAGAAAGCCACCTGAAGAGACACGAGTTCCAGGGTGGAGAGAAAGCCTTCTACACTAAGGCTATGCTTGCACTGAAGGCAACATTGGAATGGTGCAACTGTTAGCTTTTAGGCTGAAAACCATTTAAGGAGATACGATTTATTGAACAAAAGTTATTCAAAGTTAAATGAACTGTGCGCTAAAGTTTATACTCTATCTGCAGATGCATTTGATACAGCCAATAAACAGCTCTGGGCTTTAATGAACATGCCTCCAATACGAACAAATGAACGGATGGCTTCCAGACTGAATAACAATGTACACCGGTATGAGGTACGGTGTTAGCTAGACTACAGAAATGTAATGGACGTGATTAGTGTTTGTGGTGATGGGTGAGTCAGCAGTTTGACCACAGAGCTGCCAGATTAGTAGAAATCTAATTAAAAACATAACAATACATTGGGGTGTGACTAATACCAGAAAAGGACATCATGTAATGAAACAGCAGTGCAGCATCTCAGTATAATTCTATTAGAAAGACACGCACCTGTATTGAAAATCATATCTTTAGGATTTCTAAATATAGTGCTATATGGCTGCAACTAATGACTATTTTTGATAAAATGATTTTCAAAATGATTAATGATTAGTTGTTTGGATCATAAATTGGTGTAGGTTGTTGATTGATCAGAGTTTTCCGAAACTAAAGCTTCAGCCTTAAATGTCTTTTTTTTGTCCAGACCAACCCTACAATCATCAGATTACTGTAATAGAAGAATAAAGAAACCAGGACATGATCAGATTTGAGAAGCTGGAACCAGAGATTTTTGACATTCTTAAAAGTGACTCAAATCAAAATAGTTGTCAATTATATTAAGAGTTGGCAACTAATTGATAAATCAATTAATCATTGCAGATCTACCCTGGTACCCCTGTAACATCTTTATACCTCACAAGCCTATTCTATAGATCTATGTCAGACTGTGTGTCTCTCTACAGATAGAAATGTATTTAGGCTTTCATTTAACTTTAGAACACCACTGCTACTAGCCTTTGTCTGTGATAAATGTGGCTAACATTCACTTTGACAAACAGCTGAAGAGCAGAAAGTGAGTTAGGGTTCATCAGTTATTTGTTTTAATGTTGTTTGTTCCACCTTTTCAGCAAAAAAATATAGCAGGTCTGTGACATGAGAAATGGGCCAGTTAAATATAGAGATGGGTTATATGGCAAAAACATTCATCACAATCATTTCTATAGAGATATACACAAATTCATTCATTCATCACGATAGATACACAGTAAATTCAGTAGCTCTGTCAAGCTTAAAGATTCCCTAAAAGTTCCCGGTCATAGATTCTGAACTTTATAAATGGCAAAGACACAATTTATTTCAATAAATGAATTATACACCAATTGATATTATTTTCATTTCTTTCAGTGTGACTCATCACATCACATTCTGCAGAAAGGGATGGAGTTTATATCTTTTAGGCATTTAAATGCCTAATTTTTAATCATGTCTACTGAAGACCAAAACTATATATATATATATATATATATATATATATATATATATATATATATATATATATATATATATATATATATATATATATATATATATATATATATATATATATATATGCTTGATGGATGTCCCTTATGTAATTATGTAATTACTTTTTTTTGTTTTTGCAGTATACTGTGTACAAATGTTATTAATCTCAATTCACTTGGGAAATGAACTGTTCATATCTAAAGTACTTTTATATCATCACCGTTTTTAAATGATGGTCATTTTTTCATTGAATTAGAATCTTCTATTCTAATTTTTTTTTTTTTTTTTTTTTTTTTTTACTATTTTTCTAGTGTGATGTTAGGCAACCTTAAATGTGTTTTTATTGAATAGAACTTTTTGATGACTTTTTGAAACCTGAGGTGTGAAAAATTGTATTTAATTTAACCTGTTTCTTTATATTTGATTGCATGTTTATTGAATGTATTGATATGCACAGTGCAGAAATGTATAATATTAAAGTATAACTTGTGAAATTGGGACTAAATTACTATAAAATATCATAACCTAAAGCCTTTATCACTCACAAGTAGAAATTAATTCTAGAATCATCAGCAGCCACCTTCATAAAATCTTGTGAAATTGTCTTTTTTATCCTGATTTGGGCAAAAGACTTTGACTCAGGGAAAAATATAAAATGACCTAGGTAAAGTGTCCATCGTCCTACAGGTCATAAAGAGTCTGAGCCTATAACTCAGCATTAAGGTGATTTTACCAGATGTGGCAGCATCATCAAGAGATGATTTAGGACATCATCAACCACTCTAAAGCTTCTTTCACACAAAGCTTTGATTGTAAAATTCATATTGGTATACATCTTTAAATAAACCTATACAAAGTTAGTTGTTGTCCACTCCAGTTTCAATTAGCCTAATTCCTTATTCGATGAAAGTAATTTGTAAATTATTACAGTTATCAAACAATTTGACCTTCCATTCACCATTCACCTCAGAATGACTAGCAAGGCTGCAAGTGCACCATCTGTATAATTTGATTTGTCATTCATTTCAAACATCTTAAATGATATAAAGTTCTCAAACTATCATGATAATCTTCTGCTTCTCTTAAAAGAGCAGCATAGCCATGCAAAAAAAAAAAAAAAAAAAAGAGGGAAAAAAGATCTGCAATCTCTGTGAACCCAGTGAAGTGCATCTCTTCCTAAATCAAACTGGTGATAAGATCAATGAGCTTTAGTTAAGTCCCTGTAGGGCAATAAACTCAGCTTATTTTCTCTGCATAATTGGCCCAGAAACAATTCCTACAATCCCCGTCTGACCTCAGACAAACCCCATGCCTGGAAACGAGCTGTGGTGGGCTGTAGGAGTAAATCATGGGGCCTTTTGTATAGTCTTTTTTGAGCTCTAATAATTTGTCCCAATAGGGAGGGTCCATGTTGATGGTGATTCACCTGTGTGATTCACCACACTGTGTCTGGGGTTTATTTCCTCTCTAGATCTCTGGATGACTGTATTGTACATAAGTGAGTGAATGTGTAGCCACTCTACAGCCTGAATTACCAAATAATAGCAAATGTTTTTTTCATTTGTTTCAAACAAATAAAACAACAAACAAAACAAAATAATAATCAACAAATTAGGTGTTTATTTGAGACCAGGTGGCAATTTGGGGAAGCAGAATAATTCCTTCCTGACAAAAATCTTTCCCAGCACAACTGAAAAAAATGTATGAAAAATTATTGTATTGAACTAGTAAATATGCCTTTTTTGAAAGTCAGATTACAATACTGTAGTTAATATTGTACCACAGAAAGTTTTTAGTTAATGGTGATGGACAATTATTAATATCACCAGAGAGGGTGTTTATGATGTTTGTTTTTGTTGTTTTAATTAGACTTAGTCTTAATTTGGAACCAGTGGTTATTTATCAAAATATGCACCTTAATCTAGTGGTCGGTCAATTGAAACTCAGCTATTTGGTAATTTGCGGTTAATAAACTGCTGACTATTTATTTAACTCACAATTATTGGATTATTCTTTGCAATATCGAAAATAATAAGCCCCTTATCCCAAAATGGATCACGTTACTCTTAGCCTTGTGTCAGGTTAAGGTTACGCATCTCTGTTTACATCCACCAGCGGCATCATGTCAGCTTAAATAATGCCAGGCCATGCATTGTTAAGGAGTTCATAGACAGATGTGTAAAGTCTTTACAATAAACTAACCCTTTATTTAATCCACTTTAAGACGTGGATTAACTTTTATCTTCTCAGCAGTGCATATGGATAACTCCATAGAGATATTAATCTGTTTTAAATATGTCTGTAAAGTAGTTTTTGTATCTTTATATATACCTCCCAATTTGTCTATTCAAACGGTGTATTCCATGTCCAAATAGCCTTACTAGAGGTTTTACAATCCAGTGGTTAAGATGGCTGAAACTGTTACACTAGCAGCCGGGGTTTGGACCCAGAAGTGATGTGAAGCGATGCTCTGAACACACTCACAGGGTGTTATCACAGTGGCTTGTTTGGATCAGTGTTAAATGGACAGAATGAGGCAGAGGAGGAATAATGAGGAGGAATAATAGGGAGTCTTCATTACACCATTATAGTGGAATGTCTTTAAAAAAAAAAAAGGTTTGTGTTCCTAATCTGTCCAGAGGTAAAAATCCCATTACATTAATGGGAACGACAATAAACTGTAGAGAATAATTTCTAATAATAATTTCTGGAGTGGCATGAACGTATATATATATATACTACCATAGTACCATACTTATGTGGCCCTCCTCAGCATGTTCAAATGTTTTAAGCAATGTTATTAAAAGTAGTAATAGTATTTATAGCAATGTTCCATATTTGTTATGTTTATATATCAGGCAAATGAGGGAAAAACATCTCCCTCTCTCTACTCTTCCTGTCCCCCCTTCCTCTCTTTAGTTGCTGCCACTACCATAACTTGTAGTCATTAGAGCTCCTTAACAATCATTAGACTTTATCTAAACCAGTAGACTGTTAAAAAAGAGGCTGATTTTAGACAGTTTTTGAACAAGTCGTGTGATGAATGACTTCTACATATTATTTTTGTTGTTTTTTTTTCCACAAAGCTACACGTTTACTGAATTAGCCATTAGCCACTGGCCCCGCCCACTGGAAAACAGCATCTGTCCAAACCATTTTGAGAAATTAAGGTGGGGGGCCATAATTTTTCAACAAATAAGAAATATGTTGTTTTACATTCAGTGGCACCTGTATTGTGCATTTAGTTATCATTTCTTCTAAATTAAAAAAAAATTATTTGTGTTTCCAAAGATTTTCTGGCAGGATAACTTTGTGTCACCCTTGGGATTTCTCCTTTATGCATAATTTTCATTTTACTTTACATTTTACTTTCATAGTTTTCCCTTGTTCATTCATGAATATATCATATCACTCAAGTTTTAAGTTCTAGGGCAGGGGTTTCCAACCCTGGTCCTGGTGGGCTACTGTGGCTGCAGGTTTTTGTTCCAACCAGGCAGCAACACCCGATTCTACTAATGAAGGTCCTTAGCAAGGGCTCTAGTGGTTGATTAGTAGAATCAGGTGTTACTGCCTGGTTGGAACAAAGACCTGCACCCACACCACCCTCCAGGACCAGGATTGGACACCCCTGGTCTAGGGTCTAAGTCTATTTCTGATTTGCTGAACCCTGATGAACCATCCAGATCTCCTAGATGCTCTGGGACAGGTCTGCTCTCTGTTCCCATAGTTTGAACTGATTGACTTTTCATCTTATTTAATTTTAATTATTTTTTAATTTCTTATTTTGTGTTCTTTATTCTTTTTTTCATTAGGATCAATTGTTTTTAAATTGTGGGTTGATGGTATTGTGGGTTGATGGTATTGTATATCAAGTACTTTAATTACAATTTCCTTATTCTAGAAATGTGCTTTTCAAAATAAACGTGCCTTGCCTTACTTTGGTGAAATTTCCATGAATGCGTGGAGACAGAAAACCCAGCCGTCTGAAATAGAAACCCAGCGTACGTTGGAAGGAAGCGGAAGCGACGCCACCGCCGTCATCAGGCAAACAGCAGCAGGCCTGGCGCTTCCTGTTGGTTCGTCTGTGGGACTCAGACGAGTGGGAGGATGCGTTGAGTGGGCTTGATGGCTCAATCAGCGCAAGTTAATTACAGTCTCAGCTGGGAAGAGGCACGTGGAGAAGATGGCCTCTGTACAGATTGTGAACAGTTTTCTGGTTTCCTGAAGGAAACATTATGAGAGGAAGGGAAACGACTGCAAGGCAGCGGTGGGGTGTTGAAGGAAGCAGCAGGAACAAACAAAGGTCCTCATTAGCCATTTGCAACTGCGGGGCATGCATTAACTGGAAGTCTCACAAAGTGAAGAGAAGCAAAAAAAAAGCAGAATCAAAGGCACATAAAGTGGTGAACATCAATAAACAAGCCCACTGTGTGACCGATGAAGGAATAATTAAAGTTGTTTTGGTCAAAAGAGACGAATGCAGAATCACTTCCATGCGAAGGGTGAATACAGGAAAGAAACTGACAAATTAGCTTGTTCTCGGTGTAACATTTGCTGCACATTTTAATAAAAGGTTCTTTGACTGTCCTCTTATTTTTGTGCTTGTTTGTGGCTTAAAGGACCAGGAACAAATATTGAAACAAACAATACAGCAGCTAAACTAGATGAAAACACTATGTGAAAGCTCAAAATGTAGGATTTAGATTCCTGCAGCTATAAAGAAATATTACATTAAAAGTTCACTATATAGAAGCGCTGCAGCTAAATGATACAGCACTGTGTTAGTTGATTAGTCTATTGATTAGTAGTTTGTTTTATTAAATGGTGTAAAATGTTAGTCACTGTTTTCCAAAGGTGAAGATTCAACCTAAAATGTCTTTTTTTGTCCAGACCAACAGTCCAGGACCCACAGAATTTTACTATTATTAAAAGACTAAAGAAACTAGATAATAAGAAGAGAGGCTGGAATCAGAGAATTTGAACTTAAAAACTAGAACTTAAAAATGACCCCGATCATTAATCGATTATCCAAATAATTACTTAATAGTGTAATAGTTTGCAATTAATATGATAGTTTTCAACTAATTGATAAACTGACTAAAGTTTACAGCTCATCAATAACTTACTGACAATAACTAACTGTTTTTATTTGTATTTAGGGATTTGTATTTAGGGATACTAATTGAATATTATTCTATAATATTTCTAATATGTTTCTGGTGTTTTCTGCATTTTATGACCGTGAACAAAAATGTTGTTATGTCTTGATATTGATGATTGCTATACTCAGAGTACAGTATGACTCTTGAGTAAATACTGAAAATATCCAAATTATGGAAATTTAAACTTCATCTTTCAAACACATTTAACTTCCTTAAGGTTGTTTGCCACTTTAAATTATTGATATAATAATTTAAAGTTAATCAATTAATAGTTGCAGCTCTAATTCATAGTAAAGTCCAAATCTAGAGTTAATTGGCTGTTACTATTCAAGGTACAGAATGATTTTCCTTCCATGGTGTGTGATTTTTGGATGGACTACAAAATAAATTTGGCATTAAAATGAGGTTGATGATATTCAGTGAAAAATAATAATGGCTCAAATGAGTTCTGGTTATCAGCCTATATATATTAGCAGAGCAGCAGATGGTGATTAAGAGCCTGTGAAAGCTGCCCTCTGTTAACAATATGATGATTAGGCCGATTTTAATCCAGCTGTATTGGCACCAATATTGTCTTATTTATTTAGTTTCAAAAGCAGCAGAACAATGTGTTTTTTTCTGATCTAAAATTTCTCCAAATATTTAAAATAAAAAATGTACACAATTCTAAAAACTCATGTTCTTATTTGACTACAATGACTATTATTAATAATTTACTTCAAGGGCGTCAAATTCAAATTCTACATCAGCGTTTCAGGTTGCCCTCAAAGGGCTGATTGTAAAAATCATATATATTTCCTTTTATCAAATTACATTGCCTCTCTACTCATAATAGTGTATGAATAAATATACGTTGCTGGGGACATTGTAATGTTTTCTTCAATAGGATTTAAAAAATAAGCTAATGTCAAATAATGTCATGATTTTATTGTCTAATTATTTAAAATGGTGCAGCAAAACATGAAAAACCACTATTAACATTTTATTTATTTTAGGGCTGAATATTAAACATATTGCAGTAAAAAAAACAAGGAAGTGATGATAGATTTAAATAAAGCAAAAATCAAGGAAAAGTGGAAACTTTCCTATTTCAAACAACCTTTCTAGCCAATAGAGAAGAGTTAACAAGGTGTTTTTGAACGCAGCTTGAAGTCGTACCAAGAAGACGTGACCAGCTCGTCACCAATTGGTCACAGAAAAAAAGGAATCTGACACAAGTGAAAAAAATTACATATTTCTGTGGCGGCCCAGATGTTGTGACATGTGTCAGATTCCTTTTTTTTCTCCACCACTCCGTGTTATGTTTTTTCATTGTTATTTGTTAGTTTACAACTTGAAAATCCCTGTTGGCTCACGAGGCCTGAAGAACAAGCATCGGAGTGTTCTGACAGAAGACTCCTGCTCTTATGGGGAAAGAGCTCAGCTGCTTGATCATAGCGAGGATTCCAGCACCATCAGTGCACTCAGAATCCCAGCAAATCACTGCAGGCTACAACCTAGCAGCACAGAGGATTGATCTTCTCACCACATACAGACAAAAAGTTGCCCAACCAGACTTGGAGAGGCATACTGCTCCCTTATCGGACATCCTTGTGTGAGATAATTAGAATTTTGATGAAAACAAACTTTCACTGAGAGTTTGAAATTAAGATGCCTCAGAATTCCCAGGGGTTAATGAAAAGACGCTAACACTGCGACCCATTAATTACAGATGTTTAACTAAGATAATATGGTGTTATTAGGCCTGTTGCTCAATGGTGTGTGAGTGGTTTTCCTTAGTCATTTTTGAAGCAATCGTGCTTTTGAATTCAAGACTAATGGAAAATAAAATGTCCAAGATGTAGGACAATGTTTGGCCAATTATCACAATCAGTTTAGAGACTTACCTATTACAAATGAAATCAAACAGAATTGAACATTTTTGTATGAATGTTAAATACTGGCTCAAGCACAACAATTGCTTACAAGTCAATGTCAACATAACAGTGATAACAATAATAATAATAATACTCCAACTGTGTTTATTGTATTATTCACTGCATTAGTATTGTTACATTGTTATAAGTGTGTTGTTTAGTATATCTCATTATATTTTAAAGACCTAACCAGGAAAAAAGAGGCAAATTAGCTGAAGCTTGACATCTTACATCACACTTTACCTTTTTGTGGCAATGTTGTATGTATAGTTCCTGTCAAATTAACATTAAAATGTTGCTATAAATAGTTGTGTTTGATGTTGTTACATTATTGGAGATGACTGCATTGGCACACCCAATCTATAATGCTATTTTAGTGCTTTAGACTTCTGATTATCTGAAACAGTTTCCCTTAAAGTCTACTGGTGGGTACAGCTTGCCCTCACAGGGTTATGTGTTGTTTTTGTGATGTTTTCATGTTGTTTCATTCCCTCGTGCTACCACAAAAATTGGGAAGACAGCTTTTAGGTTCTATGCCCCTTGGTCCATAAGAGTCTAAAATTGACTAATCTTGTTTCTTTAAAAGTTTATTATCTATTAAAACAGAAGCGTGCCACTTGCCACTGCCTTTAATGTAATAATGCTTAGATATTGTAATATGGAGTTTTGTCATAATTTTTCTTACATTGTAGAAGAAATATCAATCTTAATAGGACCCACCTGGATAAATAAAGGATAAATCAAACAATACAAAAAGAAAGTACTCAGAGAGACCACAGACAGACTCTGAGGGTGTTTGTGTGTGGGCGTGGGAGCGATGATGTGTTACCACTGCACGAGTCACACAGCGTTGCACTTAAACTCATCGTCTGGGACACTTTTTCCCCGCTTCCGTGGAGCTGCTGAGTCACGCCTGGGACTGGGTAACCACGGGGACTGTGGTGCAAGCACCGCGATTGGTTGGCATCGGCGGGGCCGTTCTGGGCCTCATTAAATCCCCAGATGGTGAAGGCTCAGGAGCAGCAGAGTGAGTAGTATTATTACGCAGCAGGGT